>JAASFJ010000004.1:0-81220 GCA_023333755.1 Globisporangium uncinulatum | reverse complement strand
TTTGAGAATGAGTCGCACATTCTCGCGCCGCAAAACCCGTAAAATCAAATACAGTACCTCTACCTGTATGCGTCCGAATGCCTTTCAAAGGTTATGTAACAAACAGCTGTTTCCCGCACGGCATTTTGAAGGATGCCTGTAGTATCAAGACTGAATGGCGAACGGAGGACCTCGAGGACCTCGAAGTAGCCGGTCGACGGCGTCAACGCCGCGCTTCCAAGCGACGTTCTCCTTGCGCAACATACGGTGCGTCTCTCGCTTGGTTGTTGTTGCACCGCTCGTCGCACTGCAGCACCACTCACTTTCAATGTGGATCAGCCCGACTCTTGTTGGCGTGGCGATTGGCCTATCAATCGGATCCGTTGGTGCTCTCTTGGCACTCGGAAAGCTCCAAGAAGAAGACGATCAAGAGCAACAACAGCAGCTCGGCCGGGAACTCCCTGACGTCTCGCGTACCACGCAGCCGCTTCACTTGCAGCACGAGGCGCTGCAGTACGGCGTACCATCGACCGCGAATGTGCACGTGCGCACTGGCTACGTCGTCTCGTTCGACTTTCGAACGCGCAATGCGTCGTGGGTGCTCGAGTACCTCACGAAGGACTCGCTGTACGCAACAGACGAGACGTTGGGAGCACCGGCCGACCGCGCCAAGTCGGCGTTCACGAGTGACGCTCTCACCCCGGAACCCTTCCGCGTGCATCCGAACGTGTTCCTCAAGAGCGGCTACGACAAAGGCCACTTGGCACCAGCGCGTACGGTGGTGCTGTTGCTTCTGTGTGTATACGGGCATGCGTATCCGAGTCGGCGCCTGACGGTGGTGGCGTGTGCCTTCCTTCTTATCTGCCTTCGTGTGCGGACTGGCAGGAGACATGGCGGCGTCCCAGCAGGCGATGAACGAGAGCTTCCTCATGACCAACATCTCACCGCAGGTCGGTGCGGGCTTCAACCGCGGCTACTGGTCGCGCCTTGAAGGCTTCGTGCGCCACGTCGCAGGGCAGTTTGACGGTCTCTACGTCGTCACGGGACCGCTCTTCCTCCCAACAGTGCGCTAACCGACCGCTTGCTCCGCTTGTTCTCTAACACACACACTCATACTGCCACCTGCTGCTCACTCACTCTCTCGCCCACACTGTCGTGACGTCGTCAGAGACACAAGAAGACTGGCGCATTCGAGGTCAAGTACGCGCTGCTCGGCACGCCGCCGGACGCAGTCGCAGTGCCGACGCACTTCTTCAAAGTCGTGCTCGCGCGAACGAAAGACGGATCGTTCGCAGTCGCAGGCTTCGTCTTGCCGAACCAGCCGATTTCGGACAAGAAGGACCTGCGCGACTTCCTCACGCCCGTCGACGTGATTGAGAAGTACGCTGGGTTGCTGTTCTTCGACAAGGTGCGGAGGCGCTCACGCGTGCGATGTGAACCAACCAATAACAACCCACCAGCTCCTCTGTGGGAGAGTCTCACTCTCTTACCATTTTCTTTGGCTTCTGCGTGTGTGTGTGTATGTGTGTGGTGGTCGCCCAGCTGAGCAGTGTCGACAAGCGCGATCTCTGCGTCGAGACCAAGTGCGCGCTTACGAAGGCAGCGTACAGACGCGCGATCGCCGACAAGTAGAACCACCCCACCCCTTCATCCTTTCAATGGCCCTCGCGTGTCGATATATTCACCGGTAGAACTACCGGTATACTGCCTGTTCGACAGCTCACTGACGCTGCGGTGCAGGCGCAGGTGCAGGCGCTTGCTGCGTCGGCGCCACGTGGGTCTGGTAGTACTGTGGTGCAGCAGCGACAGCACCGTAGCCCTGTTGCGCGTACGGGTCCGCCATCCCAGGGTACGCGCCGTACTGTACGTGCTGCTGGGGGATCTGCTGCGGCATGACGCCATACTGGCCCGGCATCGCCGCGTACATTGGCATCGCGTACGCCTGCATCTGCGCTGGCATCACGGGCGCCATCGCACCAGCGTACCCCATCGCACCGCCGGCAGTGTGGCTGGCGCCGCCCCCACTTCCCATGCGCGAGCCTCCCTGAGACGCCAGGTTGCACGTTGTTGTTCGTCCCTGGTCCGTCACAATCACATGCACATGTCACTCGCGTGAGTTCCCTCTATACCACCCACCGCCTGAGTCATCCCACAGCACTAGGATGACGCACGTCAATGATCTTCTGTGGCTGCTGGAGCGCCAGGTCGGCCGACGCCTTGTGCACATACGTGATGAAGCCAAAGCCTTTGCTCTTGCCGGTCGCGCGGTCGCGTGCAATCATCGCTTCAATGAGCTCGCCGTAGCGCTGGAACTCAGCGCGGAACATCTCGTCCGTCGTGTTCCACGAGAGCCCTCGCACAAAGAGCTTGCGCTCCGACTCGTCTGCCAATGGAGCCGCAATCGCAGTAGGGGCTGGCTGGTAGTGCACCTGCGGCTGAGGCGCCATCTGAGCGCCAACCGCGTACGCTTGCGGAGCAGTCGACGCTGCAGGAGGTGCACTCGTACGTTGCTGTGGCTGTGGCTGATGCTGGTGGTAGTCGTCGACTTGCGAGCGGAGCGCCGCCAAGTTGCACGATGCACGCCGGCCCTAATAGATGTTACAACGCTCAGTCAGCCAAAGCGAATTTAATCACTGATTGTCCATCAACCAATCAATGCGTTAAGTACGCACGTCGATCTCGACATACTGCTGCTCGATCGCACGTTGGGCGCCTTCCATGTCGACGAACGTGACAAAGCCAAAGCCTTTGGACTTGTTCGTGCCCTTGTCGTAGATCACAGCGCCTTCCTCAACGTCACCAAAGCCGCTGAACGCGTCTTTGAGCGCCTCACTCGTGGTCTCCCACGCGAGTCCCCGCACAAAGACCTTGCGGTGCACCACGTCGGTGCTCGCTACGGCCTTGATTTCATCGTAGATGTTATCATACTGCGCCGCACTTTACGTCACACCCCATCACCCAATCCACGAGCCAGCCAGCCGACAGTAGTGACGACACCACCACATCCAAAGCAGTCGTCACGCCACCAACCAACCACCCATCCATTCACACGCGAGCGACGCGACGAGAAGACAGCAGTCGAGCAGCGCAGAGGCGCCCATGAAGCAGCAACACACAGCACGAGTCCCATCAACACCCACGCGTCGCACTCGCACGGCCACACCCACTTCTTTCCCAGCCACATGTGTTACGTACGCGCTTGCGAGAATCGCCAGGAGTTGCTCGCGCGAGAACGGCTCCAGCAGGCGCGCAATCGCCTCTTTTTCGCGCACGAGGTCGCTCGCAGACTCTCGGTGCTTTACAGGCGAGGTGGAGTTGCGGTGGTCGTCGCCGTTATCGTCGTCGAGACGGCGCTTCTTGTGCTGCTCCAAGTCGCTCATGCTGCTGTCTGTCGGTTGGGTTGTTGTCGTCTTGGAACCTTGGTTTCGGGAATGAAGCTGTTGGCGAGGGGCGACTGATAGTGCGGAAAACAAGGTGACTACCTATCTAACACCCAAGTAGTCACTGGAGGAATGCGAGTGATAATGCAGTAGTGATATAAAACAAGGAGCGGAGCTGGTAGTCACACGCAAGCAATCTTCAAGATGCAAGGCAGCACAAGTGTGAGCATGAGCATGAGCGACGCGAAGCCGCCGCTGCCGCCCGCGCGCTTCCCCGAGGGCGGCGCAGAGGTCGTCGTGAAGCGAAACCAGAGCAAGTACGACTTCGTCAAAGTGCGCGTGTGGGTGGGCGACCACTTCTACGTGCTCTCGCGCTACCTCGTCTGCCGTGCGCTCGTGAGCACCAAGGTGCGGTTTTCAGTGCCGCCGCTTGCAAGTGGGAAGCCATCTAAGCGCTGCTGCTGTGTGCGTGTGTGTGGTGGTGCAGATCCATGCGAAGGACGCCGTCCAGATCTCTCTCGACCTCAAGCGAGTACGTTGGGAGCGTGCAGGTGGATCGTCTCGTGTGTGTGGCAAGTCGGGAGCTGACATGTCGTGACGGTGCTGCAGACACTCGTGGACCTTGGACTTACAGACATTGTGCAGGTACTGGCGCTTGTTCGGGTCTTAATACGTGTGGAGAGTGGGAGCAGAGAGACTGATAGTGTAGTGGTGGTGGTCCACGACTGGTGCGTAGGAGCAATTCGAGGACTTTCTCTACAAGACGATGCTCGTGTTCGGATACGGCGAGATGCACATCTCGCGCTACCGGATGATGTCCAGGTACAACATCGTCTGTCTGCTGGTAGAAGAGCTCGGCTCTTGGCTGCTTGTTGTTTCTCACACTCCCCTCCCACACCCATACACGCCCACCTCTTCTTTCCAGCTTCCACCGGAACCGCGTGCCCCTGCTCATCATTCTCGCAGGCACCGCTTGTACTGGCAAGTCGACGCTCGCGACCAAGGTATGGATGAATGGCTGCGTGAATCTACTGCTGCTGCTTGGAATTGCCAGCGGATGTGTCGTAGACCTGACTGGGATACCTACAGCTCGCAGACCGCCTCAACCTCTCGAGTGTGCTCCAGACGGACCTCATTTTTGAGCTCATGTGCAACTTCTCTGGGTGCGTTCGTGGCGCTGCTGCGTCGTGACACCAGCAGCAGTGGTGGTGCCGGCAATACGAGCAGACTGACTCACAGGCGATTTGATTGGTTGGTTGGGTGCTTCCTAAAGACGCGAAGAGACGTTGTACTGCAGTGAGGCGTTCGCGTCCGACGAGGCGCTCCTGAGCGAGTACATGAGCGACTGCGCTGTCGTGCGCAAGGGCGTGACGTCCGACATTGACAAGTGCTTGAAAGAGGGCAAGTCGCTCATTGTCGAGGGCTTCCACATTGACCCGCGCTTGTACCAGAAAGAGGTCGCTGTGCAAGTGCACTCTACGAGCAGCTCCACCAGCAGCACTGGCTTCTCGGGCATTGTCGTGCCGTTTCTGCTGACGCTCGACGAGCCGAGCCACTGGGAGTTCCTCACGAACTGCCCCGACCCACGATACCGCACGCCCGCGGCACGCGATTGCGGGCTTGCGAACCTCCAGCGCGTCCAGCGCTACCTCTGTGCGCACCAAGACGAGCCAGGCGTGCTGCCGTTCCTCGAGATCCCGATCAACGTGCACTCGTTCCACGAAACGCTCGACCTCATGCACGACATTGTGCTCGAGCGCATCGAGGCCGAGTACGTCGTCAAGAGCAAGGACGCTGGCGCAGTCTCCGGGCCGCTGTCACCACCAGCAGCACCACCAGCCACAATGGGGACACTGGAGCCAGCCAGTGTGTAGAGAGGACGACATGTTAATAGCTAATAGCTGAAAGCCACCTCGGCAAACTCTTTGTGGATGTGTCGCACACACTCTGGAATGCTGGACGCTTCTTTTCAAAGGTGGCGCTCACGTCGGACTCGCATTTTGCGCAGCTGCGCTTTGCCGGCTGTGCACCTGGCATAAGCAGTTGACGCCTGTCCTGCTTGAGTAACTTGACGGACGCGCACTCGCTAACTCGCTCGCAATTGCAAACATCCAATGGGCTCCGCCACCGCCAAGACACAGCGCGTGCTCCCGCCGCAGTACTCGGCGCGGCTCTTCCGGTCGTCGCTCACGACGTGCGTCTCGATTGCTCTCGCGGTGCGACATGAGCTCTGGACGTGCGCGGTCATGGCGCTGCTCGTGCTGCTCACGTCGCTCAACTACTGGCGCGACCCGGTCGTGGGCTGGCGCCGCTCGGTCGACATGACTGCGGTCTTTGTCGGCATCTCCTACCACATCTACTGCAGCTACGCGCTGAGCGAGCAGCGCGCTCTCCAGGCGCTCTACGCGCTCTTCCTGCTCCAGACCGCCTACTGCTACCGCCGTGCGCGCAATGCGCCGACCCAGGACGCGTCGTCTGCGTGGCACTGCGGTGTCCACGTCTCGGGCAACGTCGCGAACGTGCTGCTCTACACTGGACTCGCACTTTACTAGCAGTAATGCAAGTGTTTGTCTATCGGTTTGTTGTATCCTCACTCGTCGTCTCCTTCTTCCCATTTACTTCGCACCTCGCCTGTTGCAGCCCTGGATGGCCTGCTTGTGCTCGTACGGTACCTACTCGGCGCGTGACGACGCAAAGCCCGAACTCTCGATGCGCCCGAGTGCTTCGAGCGTCCGTGCGTTCACACGCGCCTTCGACAGCGCCGAGTACGCGCACGCGACAGTGAATGCGTACGTGACAGAGTGGCGACCAGTCTGCGGGCACGTGTACGTGTCTGTGAGCTGTAAGCTGAGCGTCATGGGCGCTGGGAAGCTCTCGCGCAAGATCGTCGCCACCTTGTCCTCTGAGAAGCCGTCGTGCGTCCAGAAGCTGATTGCGCGCGTCCAATCGATCGGGAACGGCGCTGCAACGCCCATTGGCGTCGAGCTTGTCGCCTCGCGCGTAAACACGTGCGTGACGCTCTCGGGCGTCCAGAAGCCGCGCTCGCGTAGCTTGTAGCCGACCGAGAAGTAACCAAGTGCGGCGAGCTTCTCAACCGGGCAGCGGTGCACGTCACGCAGCACAAGCCCAGCGTCGGCGGCGCACTGGACGACCTGCCACGTGTCGCCAGGCGCGCGAGGCTTTGGGTCGCACGGCGTGCCGCCTTGACCAGCACACAGCGTCACGAACACGAGTCCATCGTCAGGTGCGAGCACGTCCGTAGCGCTTGCAAAGAAGTCGCGCAGCAGCTGTCGGTGTCGATGGATCTTGTTGCGCTTTGCACCGCCAGCTGCAAAATGCGGAAAATTGAACACGATGCGGTCGAAAGACGAGAAGGCGCGGGTAGGAGTGGTGGTGTCGTCACGTTGTCGCCATTCGGCGAGCCGTGTAGCGTCGACTTTGTGTGCCACACGCGCACCACCGGCTGTCAGCTCGGCGAGCGCCGCTTCTGCGCTCGGGTACATGCGCAGCAGTTCCGCGTGCGAGTCGAGTGACGTGGCGGTGAGTGCGATCGCCCCCGACGCCACGCGCGCGGCGTTCGCTCTTAGAAACGCACGCGCGAACGAAAAGTTGCCGTCGCCCACGACGAGCACGCGGCCGCCAGTGGCACTGGACAGCGCCAGGTCCGTCAGGTCGCCCATGCGGGCGACAGTGGGCAGTGGAATGGAGTGGGGTGGCATGCGAGCTGGTGTGGTTGAGAGGCGAGAGCGAGAGTGATGGTAAATGCGGCAAGTGCGGAAAGCGGATGGCGGCAACCGCATCCAGTGGTGTGAATTTCAAAATGACCGAAAAATCGGTGTCGCTACTGTCGTCACTTACGAGAACCACTGGTACCAGAGCAGCGCGAGCACGAGCACGAGCAGCGACGGCACCAGTAGCGTCACCACGCGCCGCTCAGTGGGTGACGCTGGCGGCAGCGCGGCCGCGTCCTTCGCTGCTTGGCTCTGCAACGCCTTCTCGTCGCCACTCTCCTGCTGGGTGGTCGTGACGCTCTCTCCGCTCGTCCGCTTCTCCTCTCGCTGGTGGAGCTGCATGCCACCAGCACAGTCGCCTCCGTTAGAACACACACACACATCACTGTCACGCTGCTCATCCACCTAGAGACACCACGGGCCCCTCGCTTACCGTCAGTTCAATGTCGTCGATGCGCATGCGCAGTTGCCACGGCACTGGCGCCTTCGTCTTCCCGAGCACAGCCACGAGCTCCTCGCGGTGCGTCAAAAAGCGCTGGTACGTCGTCACGACTTCTTCGCCAAACTCGTCGTCACGCTTCGCAAGCACATGCGCCGCTTGGAGCTCGTCGTCAAGCTCGTACAGGCGCTCGAGCAGCGCGCGCACCTCGCGCGAGTGCTCCGCGAGCGGCTCGAGGCCCTGCGTCAGTAGCGAGCTCCGCGGGACAGTCGGCATGATCGGCACGTTGGCGGTGCAAATGGGTCAACTGCCACACATTTTTCCTCTTCTTTTCACATAATATTTGCATTTCGCTCCCACTCAACTCAGCTCGCTTCCAGTTCGAAACGCATTAGAGCTCGACGACGTCGTTGCGGCGCTGGCCGTAGCCTATGCGCTCGTCCGCAATGTAGTGGTTCGCGGCCGTGCGGCGGTTCTCGTCGTACATGCGCACTTCGTAGCCGCGCTGCTCCGTCTCTTGCATGTGCGTGCCCGAGCGCTGGCGGATCTCCCCACTGTCGTCCGCGCTGTACTCGTTCTGGTTGTTCACGTACGGACTGCGCTGTTGCGGCTGGTGCTGCTGGTCGTACTGGTAGTCGTACTGCTGCGCTGGGAGCTCGGATTGCTGCTGCTTGTGTGTCGACGGCAGCTGCTGGCCCTGTGTGACCGGCACGCGCTCGCCCTTTTGCTGCGGCGTGTCGTCTTTGAAGTAGTCTTGGGCCGTTTGCTCGTCCTGCTCGTCGTACTTGGCGTCCCGCTGGAGCTGGTACTTTTGCCAGAACGTGTAGAGCGAGCGGACCATGAGGAGAAAGAGCACAAAAAGGTTGAGCCCGACAATCGCGAGCGAGATGCCGTTCTGGAGCTCGGATGGGAAGCCGTCGGCGGCGGCAGCGTTGATGAGGAAGAACGTGAGCACGAGGACTGCGATCTTCATGATCGTCACGAAACTCGTGGTCGTCTGCACGAAACGCGAGTGGTGCGGCGACTTGAACTCGAGGTAGAAGAAGAAGATGACGTGGCAGCCGAGGATGACCGAGACCTGGTACTTGGTCTCAGTGCCGACGTACCCCGTCGCACAGCCCGTGACGAGCGCGAGCATCATCTTGGGCGCAAAGAAGAACCGGTTCTTGTACTTGTACTCTTCGTAGAGCGGCCCGTACCGCATGTTGACTGGTTTCTTCAAGTGCCCGACTGTGCCGACGTCTTTCAAGTCCTCTTCGTGCTTCTTCACGACAATGTAGCCGTAGAAGATGATCCCGACTGCGATGAAGAGCAGGGAGAGACCAGCGAGGATGCACTTGGGGTTCGTTGCGTCGTCCATGTCGACCGAGTGGTAGATCTGGTACGTGCCTGTGACGCCGATCGTGTACTGCGAGAGGATGAGCACGAGGAGCTCGAGGCCAATCATCTTGTCAAAGAACTTGGTCATGAAGTCGTCACGCGACATGAAGAGCCCAGAGAGCAAGTACGCGATCCCAAAGATTGCGAGCACGCCAGCCATGAGCACGATCACACCGGCGAGCGTGACGAGGAAGAGCATGTCCTCTTTGATCCCGAGCGTGCGCGAGTACTTGGCGATCCCTGAGTCTGGCTGCGTGACGTCATCGACAAGGCGGCGGCCGTAGCCTGTGCCGCTGAGCCGGCGCCACCGTCGCGTGTTCTCGTCGTCGTCGTCGTCGTCAGTAGCTGCGCCGTTGGTCGCGTTCGTCGCGTTCGGTGTCTTACCGAACGGCAGGAACGTGAACGCGGACGGCGCCATCTGCTTGCCAAAGAGCGAGAGCGCAGCCGACTTCCCCTGGAGGTCGAGCTGGTTGATAAAGACGCCAAACTGGCAGATCTCGACGGTCACGACTGCGACGTTCGCGCCAGCAGCTGCGACGGACGCGCCAGCGGCGCTCGCACCGCTCACAATGCTGCTCGCAACGGCTGCGATCGAACTCATCACGACCGTGACGCCAGCAATGCTCGACGACGTGGGCCCGAGCACTTGACCGGCCAGCGTCGTGTCGTCTTTCGTGATCACGCCGTTCGCTTCGTCCTTCGCCCGCTCCTGTTTCTTCTCTTCGTCGGTCGTGCCGTTCACGAGCAGCGCCGAGCACGAGCACGTGTTGAACGAGCTCTCGGACGCGTACGCGCACTGCTGTGTCGCGTTCATGGTCGCGTTCGAGAGGAAGAGCGCGGTTGTCGATGCACGTTCGAGCAGCCGGGTCCTCATTGCAGCCGGCATGAACGCGTCAAGCCCGAAGCGGGCGTACACGGGCGACGCAAGTCCGTTGTCGCCGCCGTAGACCCACGCGCCGTTCGTACACGCAGGGAACGAGCAGATTGAGACGCACGTCGAGCCCACGATCGAACCCACAGCGCCGCTGTAGATCGCGCAGCTGCTCACCGCCACGGCCGCTTCGACGTCGAGGCTCGCGGAGCCGCACGTGATGCCGAGCGCCGCCCACTGGTTGTAGAACGACTCGTCGCACGTGAATGTGTCCACTGCTGTGAGCGCTGTGCTGTTTGCGCTCGACGAGCTGTTGTTGGTCACGCCAGGAGCGATGGTCACGTTGATGTTTACCGTGGGGATCGTCAAGTCCGGCGTGACGGTCACGGCGATCGGCGTCCCTGGTATGATTACAGGCACTGCTGTTGGAACAGGCGTGACGATCGACGTCACAGTGTCGAGAATGTCCGTCACCCCCCCGCCTGCGTCGCCCAACTGGAGACGTCGCGTCGCGTCACCCGCGCTGTTGCCGCCAGTCGACGAACCCGCGTTAGCAGACGGAGTCGTTGCTGGCGTCCGTGTTGTCGGCGTCGGTGTCGTCAAACCACTTGGGGCGCCCGTTGTGGGCGTCGGTGTGGTCGTGGCGTCGGTCGGTGAGCCCGTCGTGGGCAACGGTGTGCTTACGCCAGCGTCGCCGCCGCCGGATCCGTCAGCGCGACTGCCGCCACGATTGATGTTGTCGCCGACTGTGGCGCCGCCGCCTTCGCCCGAGCCTGTGCCGCTGCCGTCGCCTCTGTTCGTTTCGCGCTTGATCACCTCCCGAATCGGGTTCGTAAGCGTCGACGTGACGCGCGATTGTACGTAGAGCGGGCACGTGGTGGTCGATGCCATGCGTGCGCTATGGGCGGTTGGTAGCTGCTCGAGTAGCGCAAGCGCTGCGAGCGCTAGTAGCGCGACAGAGCGCATTCTGTCGCTATGAGGAGGACTCAAAGTGAGAAGAAGGACCGCGAGGGTGGTGGTGCTGCTGCCAGACGTGAAGAACGAACGAATGGCGCGTCCAGGCTCCGTCGAGAAGCGCAAGAGAGCGAGCTGGTTGGTTACCAGAGGGAAGAACCTCGAATGGGCGAAAAGTGTGAGCGACAAAGAGAGGGAGGGGAGCGTCCAGTACAGTAGTACCGTAGGGTTGTGGGTTCAATCGTGGAAACGCATATCGAGGACTGTGTCTGTATGTGGTGAATCGAATAGAAACGACCAGAAGAGCAAGAAACAGACAATACGATCGATAGCAAACTGCATACCTCCTTGAAGGCATTGCGAGAGTCAGTCGAGCGTTGAATCGCTTTGAAGAGGTGTGCCGCCTGTGTCAGCTCGAACCAGCACGCTCTTTTGTCACTAATGTTAGCGCGAAATTCCGTCAGCACAAAATGCACAACAACGCGCGAACAACCACGCGCACGCGACCGCTTGCTTGTGCGTGCCGCATAGCTTTCTTCTTGCCCAGAGTACTGCGAGCCTATCGCGGTCATCCAAACGCGGCAATTGCGGTGGAGTGACGCCAGCACCAGCCGCTTGCGCTGTCGCACACAGTCTGCCGATGGTGATCGCTTCGGACGCAAGAACGCCACCTTGATCAGATTTTGTACGTCTGCTGTCTGGACAGCAAACGCCGGCGTCCATTAATCCGGAGGAGCCTGAAGAATCCAGAGAAGGCAGGGCCAAGCTCCTGCTCCAGTCAGGCTCAAGCTGGCAAGCAAAACGAGTCAGGCCCGACTCCGTCTTCTTCTCAGCTTTGGTGCCGTGAGCTTTGTGTGGTTCATTTTGTTTGGAAACAACAAATGTATCCATTGATATTTTCGACAATTTCGAAAAACCCGATAATGTACCGATATCGTTGGAACAACTGCTGGACCTCCGTACCTACTCGAACCCAAAAGGTACGTTTATTCTGCCATTTTCGACTTGCAATCATTCCGAAACCATGTTCCAGATCCGCGTGCATGCGCCGACTGACGTCGCGGCGGCGGCCGAGGAAGCGAAGGACAGCGGCTGCGACAGTGACGTATCACTGACCGACGTGGCGGACGAGGAAGAGAAGCAGGCACCCGACGCCGCGCTCTTCCTCACCGGCAACCCGCTCGTGCGCGTCACGCGGGGCAAGCTCCGCTTCTTCCGCCCGGATTCGACTCTTCCGACTGAGAATGTGTCGAAAGACGCGAACGCGGACCATCAGTCTATCGCATCTCGCACTGCTGGTACTGGTGCGAATGGCAGCCACCAGCAGCTGCCGCGCGAGCGCAACACGCTGCTCTGCATCGTCACCGTGCCGTCGCACATGGCACCAGTGGAGCTGCTCGAGTTCCTCGCAGGCTTCCGCGCCGACGTCGCCTCTGTGCGCGTGCTGCAAGACCCGGACCGGAGCAATTGCATGGCACTGCTGCAGTTCGCGCGCCAGGAGCGCGCCGACCAGTTCTTCCTCGTACGTTTACGTACAGTAGTCGACAGGAGTGGTTATTGCTGGTATGTCTAGTACCTAACGACCACTCGACCACTCGCTCGTTTCGTTCGTGGCTCCCAGACGCACAATGGCACGTACTTCAACTCGATCGAGCAGGAGCGGTGCAAGATCGTGTTTGTGCGCAGCATCGAGTTCGACACGGTCGCCGACAGTAGCGACAGTGGGGCAGACGAGCGTCACGACAGCAGCGAGACAGCGCCGGACGACGAGCGAAGCCGCACGGGCGTCCAGTTGTTCCCACCGCCGCCGCCCGGGATGACAGAGATCCCGACGTGCGCAGTGTGTCTCGACCGCTTGGACGCGTCCGCGTCGGGTATCTTGACGACGCTGTGCAACCACACGTTCCACTGCGACTGCCTCTTCCGGTGGGAGGGCTCGAGCTGTCCCGTGTGTCGCTACAGCCACGGCGACATTGTGTCGGCGTGCGAGGTGCGTCTCTGTCGGCGTCGTCTCGTATGCTATTGGAGAGGGAGACTCACTCCCACCTGATATGAGCTCGTAGGTGTGCCACACGACCGAGCACCTCTGGATCTGTTTGATCTGCGGCCACGTTGGCTGCGGACGGTACTCGGGCGAGCACGCGAAGCAGCACTACCAAGAGACGCTGCACACGTACTCGCTCGAGCTCGAGACGCAGCGCGTGTGGGACTACGCGGGCGACGGGTACGTCCACCGGCTGATTCTGAACAAACAGGACGGCAAGTTTGTCGAGTTCCCGAGCCCGAGCTCGTCGAGCGGCGAGCGGTCGCAGATTCCGCCACCGACAACCGCGGAGCAGGAGGAAGGCGAGCACCAGAAGCTCGAGAAGCTCGCGGTTGAGTACAACTTTCTCCTCAAGAGGTGCGCGAGCAGAAGGGCTGGGTGGCGGCGGCGGTGGTGTCTTCAGTCTCTTAGTCAGCTAACTTACTGACTTGTCCTGCAGTCAACTGGAGGAGCAGCGGCTGTTTTACGAGCGCCGTCTCGCGAGTGCGAGCGAGAGCGAGAGCCGACAGCTCGTCCATGCGCTCGAGAGCGAGAAGAAGCAGCTCAAGAAGGCGAACGACGTGCTGGCGGTCCAGACGCGCAAGCTGGAAGACGAGCTCACGTTCGTGCGCGAGCTCAACAAGTCGCTGATCGAGAACCAGCAGCAGTGGAAGGCGCGCGTGAAGACGCTCGAGGAGCAGAACGGGCGAGTGG
The DNA here is from genome assembly GCA_023333755.1 of Globisporangium uncinulatum. Lineage (NCBI taxonomy): Eukaryota > Oomycota > Peronosporomycetes > Pythiales > Pythiaceae > Globisporangium > Globisporangium uncinulatum. The sequence continues at coordinate 67,749 of JAASFJ010000004.1, read as the reverse complement.
AGCGCGACGCCGCACTTCGCGTGGCGGACTTGGAAGGACAGGTCAGTGGACGGAGAGCGGTGGTTGTTGTGTGGTGGTGGCGACTCGGCCTTGACACTCACGCTTCTGTCGCTCGTCTGTCAGGTCCGCGACCTCATGTTCTACCTCGACACGCAGAGCAAAGTGGCGAGCTCGATCCACAAAGACGACATCCAAGGCGGCACAGTGCAGATCGAGGCCAAGCCCCGAGACACCGGCGCCACCACGGCCTCGTCCTCGTCGACGACAGCGACGACGCGACGGAAGTCCAAGACAAAGCGATAGAGCGACATGGAAACACGCAACACGTTGCAGACCTCGTCGAGATCCGATCCAATCCGATCGGATGCTATGCGGATGCTGATGGTGTCCGCGTGTGCTGGTGGGGTGGCGATGCACGCTTGTGGCCCAACTCCTCACTACTACTACTCTCTACGACTGACTGCATCCCCCTCGGATCTCTTTACGCGGTACTGTACCGTCCCTGATCGAGCGATCCGTGCGTGCTCACTGCGGCGTGATGATGCCTGCGAGCTCGTCGAGTCTGAGCGCGACGTTGACGTTCTGCACCGCCTGCGTCGCCGCTCCCTTGAGCAAATTGTCGATCGTGACGACCACCGCCAAGCGGCCAGTCTCCGGGTCGAGCTGGAAGCCGCCCACAGTCGCATGGTGCGCGTGCGCATTGTCCCGCACGAGCGGGATCGCGGGTGTGACGTGCACGAGCGGTTCGCCAGCGTAGAACTCGCGGAAGAGCTCGTGGACGCGCGCGTCCGTGAGACCCGCAGCCGCGCTCTCGCTCAGTTGCGTCGAGAGCGTGAGGTGGATGCCTTGGAAGAACGGCGCCACGTGCGGCATGAACCGCACTGGCGTGCCGAGCTGGTGGCTCACTTCGCGCTCGTGGATGTGGCCGACCGACTTGTACGCCATGATGTTGTCTGCAAGCACCTTGAGGTTGTTGGAGTTCGAGAGGCCCGTGCCAGCGCCGCTGTACCCAGACACACCGAAGACGTGGGGCGGGATGCGCGTGTCCAAGAGACCGCCGCTCACTTCAGGCTTCCCACCAAGCAGCGGCATCAGCCCGAGCTGTGCGCCAGTCGCGTAGCAGCCCGGGTTCGCAATGTGTGTCGCACCAAGCAGGCGTGTGCGGCCTCCGGGCGCCTCGGGGAGTCCGTACACCCAGTTCGCGTTGAAGCGCTGGTCTGCGCTCACGTCGATCACGACTATGTCGTCCCGTCGGAGCTCGTTGAGCACGCGCGCGTACTTGTCGCAGTGGCCGTTCGGGAGCGCGAGGATCCACACGTCGACGCTCGCTGCGAGCGCGGACGTCGGGATCTGCTCAAGCCCGAGGTCGCAGAACTCGAGCTCGTCCGAGATGTGGAGGCGCTCGCGTGCGCTGCTGCCAACGGTTGTCGGCACGGCTGGGAGGTTCGTGTGCGGGTTCAGCGGCGGCGCGTTCGCGAGGTCCACGACCTTTTGGCCCACGAGAGCGCGCGAGCTCGCGCACACGAGCTCGAGCTCAGGGTGCTGTCCGATCAGACGCAGCAGCTCGCGGCCGACGTACCCACGCGCGCCAATGAGGCCGACGCGGCGCTTCTTCGACGCACCAGTGCTGCCACTGACGGGTGCTGGTGTGTCGCCACGGACGCAGACTGTCCCGGTGCTGCAGCTGCTGAGGATCTCGCGCGAGAGCGCCGACGCGGACGTGAGCGCGACCGACGACGACGACGGCAGGCCCTGCAGCAGTGCGTGGATCTCGTTGAGCTTGAGCAGCGTGCCTTGGCGGCCCGTGTAGTCGCGTGCGGCCATGGCAGCGTACTGCTTCGCCATGTCGATCTCTGCGAGCTTCGTGCCGTCGTCCTCGATCCAGCCGCCCTTCGCGTTGATAAAGATCGTCTTGAACGGCTGCAAGCAGAGCGCGAGCTCTCGCGCAGCCACGTCAGCGTTGATGTTGAGCGTCTGTCCATCTGCGCTCTCGCCAAGACACGAGAGGACAGGGATCTGGCCGCTCGCGATCGCAGACTCGACGCTGTCGCCGTAGATCTGCGACACTTCGCCCACGTAGCCATAGACTGGCAGGTCCTTGAGCGTGGCTTCAAACACACCCGACGTGATGGGTCGTGCTGGCGCGCCAGCAGCCACGAGCGCGTCGACGATCTTGCGGTTCGCTTTGAGGAAGATCTTGCGTGCGATTGCGAGCGTTTCCTTGTCGGTCACGCGGTTGCCTTTAACGTACTGCGGCTCAACGCCCGCTCGTGCGAGCTCCGCGTTCATCTGCGGACCCGCGCCGTGGACGAGGATCGGGAACAAGCCTGCGTCCCGCAGGAACACGAGCGAGTCCACGAGCGTGTCGAGCTCGTTCTCAATCACCTCGCCGCCGATTTTGATCACAGTCGTGCGCGTCACGCCCGGCGTGCCGTACACGCGACGGTACTCGTGGATGTCGCTCTCGCTCGCGACGATCTGCATGAGGCGCGTGGCCACAGACGATGGCGACGGCGCTTTCGAGGAAAAAGACGCGACTGCCGCTGGGGGCTGTACTGTCGCCGCCGTAGCTGACGGGAGCAGTCGCGAGCGCAAGGCGCTGCGCATGGGGAGTCGAAGCGCACGTTGCCGCAGCAGCAGCGTCACGGGCGAGATCATTGTCGCGAAAGGCGGAGCTGGCGCTTCCCGGGTGGATGTGGTTGTGGAGTGCTGCTGGCAGGTGCGTGCTGGTTGCGCTCGTGTGTGTGGTGAGTATTTTTGGATCCGGCGCCTGTTTCTGGGAATGGGCTCTTATTATAGCCTGGCTGGCTTGTTTCTGGCGCATGCAGAGCCGGTCTAAATATAACGGATTGCAGGCAGGACTCGCACTTTAGGAGCCGTAAAGTCCGCAAACAGGTCATTTCGATGTACGTAGCGCACTTTGTAGCGACTGAAACCTTTGTTTGCGCAGCCAGCGTCAACACGCAATGTACCAACAACTGCGGTGGACCAATAAATCTTGACATGTCAAGGTGCGGGAAGCGCGGTGCCGCGAAGTCAACTGCGCACTTATGACCATCCCTGCGCCTGATAAAGACAGATCGCGCGCGCGAGGATGTGTTGGCAGCGACGCCGCCGCCGTTCCTCGAGGTTCACGGCACGTTGTGCTTGTGGTTGTTTAGCCGACGCCCTGTTGTGCTCCTTCTCGTGCTCGCTTGCAGAACTCTTGCTCGGTTGTTTTTCTCAACGACAGCGAGAGGCGACGAGTTGGCGCACGAACATTCTCATGGACGAGTGTGAACACCTCCTCACGAATGCTGGTGTTAGTGTGGGTGAGTGTCAAGCGCGCGAGTGTGATGCAATACGGTGTGAAACGCTCCAACACGCCAAGCAAACCGTGAGTTCGCATCGCTAGTCGATGCGGACAAAGATCGAGGAGCACTTTTGGCTCTCAACGGAGTTCCTACTGTCGTCTCGTGGCGCACCCAACAACCTAACCAGCCTCCAAACCAACATCTGGAGGAAACGAGCACTTGATTTGGGGCCCTCAGTCTCGAGCCCGTTGGTGTTGCAGATCTTAGCGCCTCCAGGGCGAACCATCAAAATCACGAACATCCGACTTCTACAGGACATTCAGTTGCATGTATCTTGGTGTCGCGTCGAGTAAAGCTCACCATTGAGACGCCTTCGCGAGGTTTAACAAGAGGCGAGCGAGTGATGCAAAAGATGGTCGGTACCGAGCCGATCAGCAGCTCCGACAACAAACAAGCAACACCAGCTTCAGCATCATCAGTTGTCTCCGACCCGCGATCCACCACAAGAAAAAATATCAAATCCTGCACTGGTTTTGTCTGTTCGTACACAAATCGGGCAGGCCGAAACTTGTGCACTGATTGGTCACCCGATCTTCGTTTTTCCACGTATCGCGCGATGCGATCTTCCCGGGCATACAAATACGTCTGTCAAGCTCCTCCGCAACGCACATATTCGCATATGTATATTCAGTATGCCACCTTTCACCTGCGAGACTTGATGCGTATCTTGCCTCCAGTATCACCACCTCGAAGCAGCGTTTTGGTGCTCCTGGTTGCCCTTTCACCAGCTCCACTTCGCGAGCGCCTCAAAGATCTCACTCTGCAACTGGCGGCGCCGCACACACCCACCCGCCCACAGACCCACCGCGCCCGCCTTTCACCCGCTCCACCAACCCGCCACCCGCCTTTCCACCACCACAACTCGGCCCCGATGCTTCGCCTGCAGCGCTCCGTGCACAAGCGCGTGCCGCTGCACAAAGCGAGCGGCAGCAAGCTCCTCGTCTCGGCGCGTACGAAAGTGGACCGCCGCAACGCGCCCAAGTTCACGACGCCCGCCGTGCTCGAGTTTGAAGACGGCTCGCGCTTCCACGGCTACTCGTTCGGCGCGCCTAAGTCGACGAGCGGCGAAGTCGTCTTCACGACCGGCATGGTCGGGTACCCTGAAGCGCTCACGGACCCGTCGTTCAAAGGCCAGATCCTCAACATGACGTTCCCCATGATTGGCAACTACGGCGTCCCGTCCACGACAACGCTCGACGAGTTCGGCCTGAACAAGTTCATCGAGTCGGACCGGATCCACGCGGCCGGCATGATTGTCCAGGACTACTCGAACCACCACAGCCACTGGAACGCGGCGTCGTCGCTCGCCCAGTGGCTCGAACGCGAAGGCATCCCTGGCATCGCTGGCCTCGACACGCGTGCGATCACCAAGAAGATCCGCGCGAGTGGTGCGATGGCCGGCCGTATCCTCATTGAAGGCAGTGACACGCCAGCGTTCGTGGACCCGAACGCAACGAACCTCGCAGCGCAAGTCTCAACGAAGCACGTGCGCGTCTTTGGCGCTGGGAACCCGCTCAAGATCCTCGCAATCGACTGTGGGATCAAGTACAATATGATCCGGTCGCTTGTATCGCGTGGCGCAGAAGTGAAGCTTGTGCCGTGGAACCACGACATTGCGAGCGAGAGCGGCACGTACGACGGGCTCTTTATCAGCAACGGGCCGGGCGACCCGGCAATTCTGGCCGAGACAACGCGGCAGCTTGAACGCGCGCTTGCGCTTCAAGGCGACGCGGTGAAGCCGATCTTTGGCATCTGCCTCGGCAACCAGCTCCTTGGTCGAGCCGCTGGCGCTGGGACGTACAAGCTCCCGTTCGGGAACCGTGGCCAGAACCAGCCGGTGACGAACCTCAAGACTGGGCAGAGCTACATCACGGCACAGAACCACGGGTACGCCCTCGATGGCAAGTCGCTCCCGAGCGACTGGGAAGAGCTCTTTGTGAACAGCAACGACGGCACGAACGAGGGCATCATCCACAAGAGCAAACCGTACTTTACCGCACAGTTCCACCCCGAGCACAAGGGCGGACCGACGGACACGGAGTTCCTCTTTGACATCTTCCTCGACGCTGTGCGGACGAAAGAGAAGGGGCCGATAACGAGCCTCGTCCAGCGGCCCATCATCGCTCGCCCCGAAGTCAAGAAAGTGCTTGTGCTCGGCTCAGGCGGTCTCTCGATCGGCCAGGCCGGTGAGTTTGACTACTCGGGCTCGCAGGCGATCAAGGCGCTGAAAGAAGAGAACATTGAGACGATTCTGATCAACCCGAACATCGCGTCTGTGCAGACGAACATTGACCGATCGAGCGAAGCGCAGGCGAGCAACGTGTACTACCTCCCTGTGAACCCGGACTTTGTCGAGATGGTGATCAAACGCGAGCGGCCGGACGGGATCCTCATCTCGATGGGCGGCCAAACCGCGCTGAACTGCGGCGTCGAGCTCCACAAGCGCGGCGTCTTTGACAAGTATGGCGTGAAAGTGCTCGGGACGCAGATTGACGTGATCAACGCGACCGAAGACCGCGAGCTGTTCAACAACAAGCTCAAGGAGATTGACGAGAAGATTGCCAAGAGCTTCGCTGTCAACACGATCGACGACGCAGTGACGGCGGCGTACGACATTGGCTTCCCTGTCATGATCCGGTCCGCGTTCGCACTCGGCGGCCTTGGCTCAGGCATCTGCGAAGACGAAGCGGAGCTGCGGTCGATGGCGAAGAAAGCGTTCGCCGGGAGTCCGCAGATCCTCGTCGAGCGGTCGATGAAAGGGTGGAAAGAAGTCGAGTACGAAGTCGTGCGGGATGCCGCGAACAACTGCATCACCGTGTGCAACATGGAGAACTTTGACCCGCTCGGGATCCACACGGGCGACTCGATCGTCATTGCGCCGTCGCAGACGCTCTCGAACTCGGAGTACCACATGCTCCGAGAGACAGCGCTCAAGGTCGTGCGCCACCTTGGGATCGTGGGCGAGTGCAACATCCAGTACGCACTGAACCCCGAGTCGGAGGAGTACTGTATCATTGAAGTGAACGCGCGGCTCTCGCGCTCGAGTGCGCTCGCGTCCAAGGCTACGGGCTACCCGCTCGCGTTCGTCGCTGCGAAGCTCGCGCTCGGTATCAACCTCCCGGAGCTCACAAACTCAGTGACAAAGAGCACGACTGCGTGTTTCGAGCCGTCGCTCGACTACTGTGTGGCCAAGATCCCACGCTGGGACCTCGCCAAGTTCGAGCACGTGAGCACGGAGATCGGGTCGTCGATGAAGAGCGTGGGTGAAGTCATGTCGATCGCACGCACGTTCGAGGAAGCGATCCAGAAGGCGCTGCGTATGGTCGAGCCGTCGGTCGAGGGCTTCGAGCCGCGCTTCGAGCAGCTCGGACGCGACGAGCTCATCAAAGCGCTCAGCAAACCGACTGACCGCCGCATCTACCAGATCGCGACTGCGCTCCGAGAAGGTGTGCTCACGATCGACGAAGTGCACGCGATCACAAAGATCGACACGTGGTTCCTCAGCCGTCTCCAAGCGATCGCAGACTGCGACGTGAACCTCTCGGGCCAAGCGCTCGACGCTGTGCCGCGCGCAGACCTGCTTGAAGCGAAGAAGCTTGGCTTCTCGGACCGCCAGCTCGCGCGCATGTTTGCGAGCACGGACGACGCTGTGCGCGCACGCCGAAAGAGCCTCGCACTCGAGCCGTCCGTGAAGCAGATCGACACGCTCGCGGCCGAGTACCCAGCGCAGACGAACTACCTCTACATGACGTACAACGGCGAAGAGCACGACGTGCCGGCGCAGGCGCCGAATGACGGCGTTGTCGTGCTCGGCAGTGGTGCGTACCGGATCGGGAGCTCGGTCGAGTTCGACTGGTGCGCTGTGAGTTGTATCCGCACACTGCGAAAGCTGGGGCACCGTGCAGTGATGATCAACTACAACCCCGAGACCGTGAGCACAGACTACGACGAGTGCGACCAGCTGTACTTTGAAGAGCTTTCGAAAGAGCGCGTGATGGACGTGTACGACCGCGAGTCGCCGCGTGGCGTCGTCGTGTCAGTCGGCGGGCAGATCCCCAACAACCTCGCGCTGCCGCTGCACAAGGCCGGCGTGCACGTGCTCGGGACGCACCCGCTCATGATCGACAGTGCAGAGGACCGGTACAAGTTCTCGAAGCTCATGGATGCAGCAGGGGTGCGTCAGCCCGAGTGGAAGGAGCTCACGAGCATGGGAGCTGCGCGTGAGTTCGCGATCCGTGTCGGGTACCCGTGCCTCGTGCGTCCGTCGTACGTGCTCAGTGGCGCAGCGATGAACGTCGTGTACAATGGCGACGACCTCGAGCGTGTGCTCCACGAAGCTGTCGACGTGTCGCCCGAGCACCCAGTCGTGATCACGAAGTTTGTCGAAGGCGCCAAGGAGCTCGAGCTCGACGCAGTCGCGAAAGACGGCATCGTGATTGCTGCTGCGATCTCGGAACACGTCGAGAACGCTGGCGTACACAGCGGCGACGCGACGCTCATCCTGCCGCCAGTCGAAGCGAGCTCGTTCTACCAGAACGAGATCCGCAAGTGCGCGGCAAAGGTCGCGAAGGCGCTCAACATCTCGGGGCCGTTCAACGCGCAGTTCCTCGCCAAGGGTGCCGACGTGTCGATCATTGAGTGCAACTTGCGTGCGTCGCGGTCGTTCCCGTTCGTGTCGAAGACGACCGGCGCCGACTTTGTCCGTGCGGCGACCAAAGTGATGGTCGGCGAGCCGACAGAGAACGACAACCTCCCGGCACTGTATGGTCCGCAACGGCCCGAGGGCTTTGTCGGCATCAAGTCGCCCATGTTCTCGTACACGCGCTTGGGCGGCGCCGACCCGCTCCTTGGCGTCGAGATGGCGTCGACAGGCGAAGTCGCGTGCTTTGGCAAGAACCACCACGAAGCGTTCCTCAAAGCGCTCATCTCGTCCAACTTTAAGCTCCCCGAGCGCAACATCCTCCTCTCGATGCAAGACGGCTTCACAGAGGAGTTTGTCCACGCTGCGTACAAGCTCCACGAGCTCGGCTACGCGCTGTACACGACGGAGAAGACGCACACGTTCCTCGACAAGTATGACATCCCGTCGACGAAGCTCGCGTTCCCGCTCGACGCGGACGGCAGCGGCGACGACAATGTGCTCCAGTACCTCAAGAACGGCAAGATCGACTTGGTCGTGAACCTCCCAAACAACGAGAGCAAGCAGGTGGAGAACAACTACCTCATCCGCCGCACGGCCGTGGACTTTTCCATCCCGCTCCTCACGAACATTAGCCTCGTCAAGCTCTTTGTCGAAGCCATGGCGATCCACAAGGAGCAGCCCATGCTCGGCCTTGACGCCGACCACCTCTACGACTACTACGCGCGCGAGACGGCCGAGGACGCGTGGACGAACGAGCACGACTTCCACTGAGCAACAGGTCGTTTGTGGTCCGTCGTTGATCCGTCACAGTCGTAGGTAGGTAGTGCGTACGTACGTACCAGTAACAAGTAGCAGTCTCTTCATCCCATTCTTCTATCAGACACCGACAGTCTCCCATGTCGCCAACGGCGCGGCCTGTGCGAGCCGCATCCACGCGTCGACACCGTGAGCAAACAACGACTGCACGTGCGCGTCCTGACCAGCAGCACTCATCGCCGCCAGCGCGCGCTCTTCCGCAGTCGGCGTCGTGCTCTTCCGCGCAGCTGCGTGCGCCGCAGTCAGCGCCACGTACGCAGCAGCAAAGTCCGCCGCAAAGTCCGCGTCCAGCAGCAGCTGGTCGTGGAAGTGCCGCCAGCGCGTGAACGCAGCAATCACGTACGCGTCTGCGACGTCGAGGGCGGCGTCCGAGTAGCCGCCAGTGCGGGTCCGGACAAAGAGCCGACTGCTGTCAGCGTGCTCGAGTGCGCCGTTCGAGCCCCGGTGCGAGAGGAAGAGCCGCGCCTCTTGGCTGTCGCTCTTGTCGCCGTCTTCTTCCTGCTGTCGATGCCACTCGCGCTGCACGAACGCCATCACCTGCTCCTTAATGTCCGACTCGCCAGTCGCCTTCTTCTTCGTTGTCGTCGTCGTCTTGGACGCTGCGATGCCAAAGAACCCGCGGGCGGCAGTCGGGTGCGTGTGCACCGGCTGCGCGCTCTCGGCGTCGCCGCCCAGACGCCGCCAGCACGCGTACGACACGGTGCCGTTGAGCTGTGCGAGCTGGAAGATGCCGCGCGAGTGGAACCGTCCGAAGCGATACGCGCGCATAAAGTCCTCAATGCCGACGCGCCACGTCGCACTCTTTGCTGCGTCGACGCGCGCCAGCACACCGCCCATTGCGTCGTCGACTGTGCGCGCAATGCTGAGTACGTCTGCGCTCGCGAGATGGCCTGTGGGCACGTGTCCCCATTCACGCACGCGGCCGCGTTCGCAAAGCACCACATAGCCCGTGCTGCTGGTGTTGAGGTCGAGGCCGAGCACGCGCAGCGGCGGTGACTGTGAAATAAGAGCGCGCGCGTGAGATGCCACGCCGGCCGCCTGCAGCGCCGCGAGCACCCGCTTCGAGTTGCGGCGGAGTGCGGTGGTTGTCACGGTCTTGCCCGCCATCGTTGTTGGTCCAGTCGGTCCAGTACGCAGCGAAGGTGGCAGAGGACGCGGGGCCGTGGTGGTCGTGGCGGACGCAGCCACCACCTGCCCACTCGACGGGTGCGGCGCAGTAAAGTGGTTCGCTCCAGCGATCTGGAATAGAATCTATTGGATTGGGCACTTTTATGGCCATTACATTTTTTGTTAAACAAATTTAATTTCCATTCAACTGGTTTCTAAATTTAATTCCCATTTAACCGTTTCTAAAATAAATTCCTATTCAACTGTTTTAAGTTTAATTTTACAACTGTTTCTATATTTAATTTCCATTCAATTCGTTCTGTAAGCTGGCAAGAGGTCAAGGAGACCGCAATGCGCGTGCTTGTCAACGATGAGCACCACGACTCTCAGACAAACGTAACTTGTTCGAACGGACTCACTGTACCGGTAGCCTGAAATCCACTAGCTTTCGGGAATAACGAGCACATCGGGGTCGTGAATTACCGGTATCTTATACTCAAACAGCACGTCTCTTTGGCTTCCGCATTGCACCTGGAGGTCAGTACTGCAGGATCGGATCGCCGACCCGCTCGATCATCGGCACGGTGCACTTGAGTTCGAAGACCTTGCTCAGCACGACCTTAAAGAGCTTCTGCACGTTGATCGAGTGCGACGCCGACGTGAAAATGAGCGGCGCTTTCATGGCTTTCGCGAATTTGCGCGCCTGGCCACAATGAAACCCGCAACGTTCCCAATAACCACCACGTTGTGACGTGATGACGTCAGCATGACGTCCCGCAGCAGCAGCAAGGCAGAACGCAACCCGCACCTGCTTGGTAATGTCCTCTTGCTCTTCCAGTGAGAAGTTGGTAAAGTGGTCGTACTTCATGCCAATGAGGAACGGGAACGCGTTCTGTCGTGTGTGGAGCGCCGCGTAAGCACAACTGGCAGTTCCCACACCCACCCGCACGTACGTACACTGTACACGCACGCACCTTGTTGATCGAGCGCACTTGGCGGTACCACTCCTTCACACTCGTGAGCGTCGCTTTGCGTGAGAGGTCGAACATGAAGAGGATCGCGACCGCCTCGTTGCACACCAGCGGCAGCATGCTGATGAACTCCCGGTGGCCTATCAAACACCAAAAACCACTCCCTCCTGACGTTCAGCGTCGCTATTACTGTACGCACACATAGAGCGAGTACGAGAGACGCACCGCCGAGGTCCCAGATGCTGAACGTGATCTCCGTATTGCGCAGTGCGATCGTTTTCTCCATAAAGTTCACGCCTGCGAGCCCCACGAGAGAGAGCGCGTCACATTACCACCACGCTGCTTAAGTGCGGTTGCCGCACTTGCTGCAGACGTAAGCTAAAATCACACGAGCGCACGAACGCACCGAGTGTGTGGATGTAGTCTTCGTCGAACTTGCCCTCGACGTACTTGACCATGAGGCTCGTCTTGCCCACCTGCGCGTCGCCCACCATGCCGACCTTCACGACCACATTGTTGCGCGCGCCACTGCCGCTGCCGACGCCTGCGGCTGGCGGCTCTGTACGCCGCTCGTCTGCTGCTGCAGCTGAGCTGCTGTTCTCGTCCATATTGTGTGTGTGGCGATTCAGCAGGTACAGAACATACTGTACAGTCACGTGCCCAAAATCCAGTGATGAAGAAACCGAGGGAGTGAATATTCTGGACACCATTCAAAACGCAAAAAGCACAAGCCATCATCGCTGTCACGATGAGCGCCGCGAGCGAGAAGAAGGTGACGAAGACGTCGCTCTCGCTCTCTCTCGCTGAACGCACTGTTCGTGCTGCAGCTAACGCGCAATCCGATCCTCTCCTCTCTTGTGCGTCTAGACCAAGTGCATCGTGCTCACCTCGTCCCTCGTGTCGTTCCCGGGCCAGAAGAACCAAATCCGGCAGCTCGTGCAGCTCCTCGAAGCCCATCGCATTGTGTTTGAGACAGTCGACTGCAGCGACGAGGAGAACAAAGCGAGGCGCGACATGTACTTTGAGGTGAGCCAAGTGCGCGCCAACTACCCGCAGGTCTTCCTCGAGACGCCCACTGCGACCACGTACATTGGGTCGTTCGCTGAGATTGAGGTGCGTGTGTGTCCGTCCATTGGCGCAACAAGCGCGTCTGGTTGTTTCTTGCATCGCATGTGCTCACGTGCGGCCTCTGTGTGTCTATCTGTGAATGCAACTGCAGCAACTGAATGAGATGGGCGACGTGCCGAAAGAGATCCTCGAAGCGAACAACATTGCGACGTTCGACACGGTCTTTGCTGGTGCGTTTGGTTGATATATGAAACAGCATTTGTATGTGCGAGAGAGAGAGAGAGAGGATCTGCGCTCACTTTACTGCCTGTGTGGCTGGCTGGTTGTGGACGTGCGTGCAGACGTTCCCCGGAAGCTGTAGCTCGAGTGCATGCACACGTCACAGGAGAATGGAGAAAGGAGAGAGAGGGGAGAGAAGCGTCGCTGTCGGCACCGCCGCCACCGCCGCGGATAGAGCTGCTGTGCGTTGTTTTCCCCATGTATGTGTTGTCCTCCGTCTTCCACGTGTGAGCCTCCAGTGTGAGTTGGAAGGAGTGGGAAGCGTACGGGAGAGGGTGAGGAGGACGTGTGTGTCGAAGATCGACATCGTATATAAGCGAATCGCTGCAGCACACACACGCATTGAGCTCTTTGGTCTGCTTGTCTCTTCTGGAGCGTCCGTATGGTTCTGGACAACATCCTCCGCAGCACGCACACAATCATTTCTCGTGTGAATGACTGTGTTGTTGTGTTTCGAGTGCCCGTGTTGGTTGAGAATTCAGGAGAAGAAGCTGACGCTCTCGGTCTGAACCAGGACCGTGCGGCGTTCACGCATAACTATCAAATGTATCGAGGGATAATGTTTGTGTATCACACGGTTTCATTCGACACATTTGATGACTCTAAACCAGACGGCATGAAATGTGTGATGCCATTCATCTACAGGCGTCGTACTTGTTGCAGCGACGAAAATACACCTTCGCGACCAGTCCCGAGTCATTCGCCCCAGAGCTGGGCCGCCACTCTGAGATTCCACCCTCCATGGTGCTTCCAAACCTATTGCTGGCAGTGGCGCTCGTCATCGTCGCTACCGCCGCTGCATTACCAACGGATGCCACCACTGAGGACGAAAAACGAGGCCCATCCGCGTTTTTCAACGTGTTCCGCTTCGTGAGTATCGTAGCGCTCGTCGGTCTCTCGGCGATCTTCTCGGGCCTCACGCTTGGGCTCCTGTCGCTCGACAAACTCGGGCTCGAGGTCACGATCGGTGCCGGTGAGCGAGACGGCGCGAGCGACGAGGAGCGCGCGAACGCGGCAGCGGCAGCGCGGATCCTCCCAGTCCGCGCGAACGGGAACGAGCTGCTTTCAACACTCGTCCTCGGCAACACCTCGGTCAACTCGCTGCTCTCGATCCTCCTCGCCGACCTCACGAGCGGACTCGTCGGCTTCCTCGTCTCCACTGCTGTGATCGTCACGTTCGGGGAGATCATCCCGCAGGCGCTCTGCTCACGCCACGCGCTTGCGATCGGCTCTCGGCTCGCACCGCTCATCAAAGTCCTGCTAGTTGTGTTCTACCCCGCCGCCAAGCCCGTGAGTATCGCGCTCAACTACACACTTGGCGCCGACTCGGGACAGTCTTCTTCTCGAAGCTCGAGCTCCAGAAGCTCCTGGAGCTCCACGTCGAGCAAGAGACGCTCCACCCAGACGAAGGACACATCGTGCGCAGTGCGATGGGCTACAAGCACAAGCTCGTGAGCGAGATCATGGTCCCGACTGCTCGCGTGTACGCGCTCCCGGCGACCACGACGCGTACGCTCGACGCGATCAAGCGCATCTACACGAGCGGCTTCTCACGCGTCGCTGTCTACGGCAAAGACGTGAACGACGTACTCGGTGTCGTCTTGGTCAAAGACCTCGTGTACGTCGACCCACGAGCGAACGTGCCGCTCTGCGAGTTCATGACCGTGTTCGCGCGAACAGCGCACCGAGTGTGGACCGACGCGACACTCGGCGACGTCTTGAGCGTGTTCAAGGAAGGCCGCACGCACCTGGCGCTCGTCTACGACATCAACAACACTGGACTCGTACGGGAAGCACACATGCGAGCGAGTGCATCGTGGAGGTCGGTGGATGACCCGAATGTGACGCAGCTGCTCGTTGCTTGCGTGTGGTGGGATGGATCGCAGGGCGACCCGTTCTACGAGCCCCAAGGCATCATCATACTCGAAGACGTCGTGGAAGAGATCCTGCAGGACAAGATCCTGGACGATACGGACTCGATGGACGCGCACCGTGAGCGCGTGAGCTGTGCGGATCGGATAACGCTCGACTATGGTGCGTCAGTGCGTGTCGGGGTGTGGGGGTGTGGGGGTCGTAGGGTCCTAGCAAGTGTGAGGGGCGGGCCCTGACTGTTGTTCTGTCGCCAGTGTGACGCACCACCTGTGCGCTGTTGCCGCTATCATCTCTGCGTGTCCATTGGCTATGGGGGCGACGGCGCGACCACCGTCATGTCAATCGAAATGCATTCCACCTGCCGTTAGTTAGTTAGCCTCTCCCTCTCTCCCTCTTCGTCACGCGTCACATGACAGTTAACCACTCACGGACGCACGGCCACCCGCTGCTCCTGCATGCGGAGCGTGTACGTCGCGAACTTCCAGCGCAAGAACGAGCGCAGGACGACGAACTGGAGGCGCTTCGTCTCCAGCTGCGCGAGCGCGTGGTGCAATGAGCGCGTCCGCTCCGCCAGCGCGTGTTCAAGTCGCGCGCGAATCTCGTTCGCGCTCTTGAGCAACACGACCGCTTGCTCGCTCCTCGCTCGACTCGCTCGTCGACGCCGTTCGACGTCCTCGCCACTGTCTCTCGTCAGTGTCGACGTCCGGCAACGCGCGCTCGTGTCGCTGCCCCCAGTCGTGGCAATGACAAGCTTCGAGGATGCGGCCGCTTGACTCGTGGTCAGTTCCGACTCCTCGTTGAGCGTCACGAGACGGCGACCGCTGACAGCTCCAGGCGTCGACGACGCAACTCCAGCTGGCGCTGGGGCCGCTGGTGTCGATGGCACCACCGACAGCGACGCGCTCACACGTCGTCCCGCACCAGGAGGCGCGCTCGCAACGTGCACGACCTCGACGATGCGTTTACACGCTGCGTAGAACTCGTTTGTCTTGAACATTTGCGATGAGACCGACATCCGCAGCGTCTTGTACGCGCGCGTGAACGCGCACGCAGCGTCGACGACCGCCTGTTGGCCCGCGGCCTTGCGCTCGAGCTCGTGCACGAGCCGTTGGTTGAGCGCGACGAGCTCCTTCATCTCGGTGCACCGGTCCTGGAGCCGCTGGAGCTGCTCCTTGCGGTCGCTGAACTCTTCGATCTTGCGGTCGATCGTGCGTCGCCAGCCCGCGATCTTGCAGTTGCTTTCGATCAAGTACCGCGTCAGCGTTGCTCGGCTCGCACCCACGTCCGCTGGCGTCTCGGTGTCGTCGCAGAACTTCTGCAGCAGACGCACACAGTTGCCGAGCGCCACAGTGCTCACGGGCGAGAGCGCTGCCGCCCGCTCGCGGAGCGACGCGACCTCTAGCTCAAGCTTGAGGATCTTGGACTCGGATGCGCGTCGTCGGGTTCCCCCGTTTGACAGTTTGTGCTGACGGAGAGTCTGCAGCGTTAACACCCGCATAGTTCGTTGCAAGCGCTGCTTCTCAGCGTAGCGCGCCAGCGACTGCCATCTCCACTGGGTTCTGGCGGTCGCGAGCTGCTCGTGCTGCGTGCGTTCCACCGCCACCTTGGCCACGCCCAGCACGACATACCGCCACTTCCAACGGACCACTTGCTGTGCAGCCGACACCACTGCGGTGGTCGTGCGCACCCAGCATCTCGTCATTTGCAAACACACTCGGCGCGTTCGCTGCCCATGCTGCTGTCGCAACACACTGACGAGCAGAAAGCGCCACCGTAGTAGCGCTGCTGCTCGCTTCCACGCGCTCGTCTGCCTCGCTGCTTCCTGTTGAGCTGCGCTGGTGGACGTGACCAGCACGTCGTCACGCCTGTCAAGGCGGCAAAGTGCATCCACCAACACCACCTCGGCTCGTTGGACCGCGTCGTGGTCGCTCTCGACTCGCGAGAGCTGCGCCAAAGCTGCACACTGCGTTCTCTCAGCCAGGTGCTTGATCAGTTGCCTCACTCCGCGAGCGCACGGCTCAACGACAGCAGCAATCGCGTCCTGGTGCGTCGAGTCAACGCTGCTTGGCAACTCTTGAGAAGAACTCAGGACGGCACTGTCTGTCACTGACTCGAATCGCTGACGCGCGCTTCGGTGGCTGCGTAGCGACTCGCACGTGTGCTCGGCCTGGACCAGCTTCCGTCCTGTTTCTTCGACGCGCGCCATGAGCTGCACGAACACGAACTCGAGCTGCCGCTGGCTCGACGACAGCATCTCGTGGAGCGCGCGTCGTTGCAGCACCGGCCGCTCCTGGAGCGTCTCGACCAGCAGCCCGAGCGTCTTCCGCTGCCGCTGCTCCGACCGCAGCTCGTTCTGCAGTGCGCGGTTCGCGTCTTCCAGCACGCTCACGTGGCTCTCGAGCTCCAGTGTCGACGCACGCAGCTGTGCGAGCTCACCAACGTTGCTGATCCGGGACCTTGACAAGTCCGACTGGAGCGTGTGCGCCTGTAGTTGCTGCTCCCGCGTGCGCTTCTCGAGCTCTGCGATTTTCGCTTCGAACTGACTCGAGAGCGTCTGCTTCGATCGCTGCAGCTCGGTTTGCGTGGTCGCTCGCAGCGTCGACAGTTCGTCCGCTTTGTTCGCTTCGGATCGGCGACGCTCGTCCTGTAGCTGGCGTTCGTGGTCTGCTGTCAGGCTCTCGATCTCTCGCTGAAGCGAGTAGCGGTCTTCGGCAGCGCACTGCACGTCCGCTTCGAGTCGGCTGACATGCTCCGACAGCGCGTTGTACTTGCTCATCCACATTAGGATCGTCGTCTTCGAGTCTGCGATCTCTTGACGCAGTCGTTCGTTCGCAGTTGCGAGTTCTTCAGTCTGCACTGCGTGTGAGCGCTTGACCTTCTCGAGCTCTGACTGCAGCTGCGTCTTCGTAACCGCACCGTCCTCGAAACCCTGCAGTTGGTCGTCGGCGTCTCGCAACTCGCGCTTCAACGCTGCGTTCGCACTGTTAACTCGCTTCAGCGCGTCCTCAGCTTCCTGGAAGCGCTCTGCGACGCTTTCAGAGTGCGATCGTTCTGCTTGGAGCGTTCGACGCAGCTCCTCGCAGTCCGATGTTGCGGCTTCCACTCGTTGCTTTAGAAAGCCGCACTCTTCTCTCGCCTTCCCCAGTTCATCCTGGTGAAACCGACTCCGCTCTTGCTCTGCCTTCTGCAGACTCACCAGCACGCGCTTGTCTTGCTTGAGCTCCGCGATCGTGGCGTCACGCTGCGCTGTCTCGTCGTCTCGGACCGACAGCGCACGCTGAAGGCTGTCGGCTCGGCTCTCGAGTGCTGCGTGCTGCTGGCGGTAGCTCTCGATTTTCACCTCGTAGCTCGCCTGCGTTTGCTTGAGGGCCTCGATCGCGTCCTCTTTCTCGCGGAGCTCTGCCACCTGGGCAACCGTGGGTCCTTGGGGCTCAGTCGCTTGCTTCAGCGCATCCACAGCGGCGCGCAGTTCGTTGATCTCTCGCTTGTCTTCGCTCGCGAGCGCCTCGAGCTCCACAATCTCGCTCTGAAGGCTGCGAATGCGCTCGCGCAGCACACTCGTCGTTCCGTCCGTGGTTCTCTCGTAATCCTCGGTCCGAGCCGCTCGTCTCGTCGTACTGAACGAGCGTTGGTTTCGGTCTTCGTTGTCGCGTTCCAGCTCCAAGCGCTCGAGATGCCGAGCCTGGCGCCTATTGCGCTCGCTCACTCCGTCCAGCTGGTCTCGAAGCAGACGCACCGTGCGCTCCGACGCCCGTACCTCCGCTTCCCGTTGGCTCTGAAGCTCGTGCTTCTCGTGGGTGATGTCCAAGACCATCTGCCGCAGCTCCTCGTGCTGCTGCTTGGCCGACAGCAGCGCACTCGTCAGCGCTGACTGCTCGCGCTTCAGCTGGAGTTGCTCTTTCTCTGCACGCACGAGCGATTCCTCGTCGGCTGCGACCTGTGCACGGAGCTGCTTCGCCTCGGACTGGAGCGCGATCGTCGTAACCGCACTACGCTTGCACGGCTCGCAGCTGCGCTGTCGGCCGGTCGGCTGCGTCCGCGAGAAGTCGTCACGTGCTAACATGCTGCTCGGAAAGAGCGGCCGCCAGTTCTCCTTCTCGTCGCCGTCGCCGTCGCCACCCCCACGACTCGAGTCGAACGTGAGCCCCGACGACTCGCGCGCACTGTGTTCTCCTGTCGTCGCACGTCGGAGTGCGTCCTCCAGCCGTGTGATGTAATCATGGAGGAGACTCAAGTTCGTGTCGTGGTGCGACGACAGCTGGGACCGCAAGAGGCGGATCGCACTCGCAGGCTCGTCATTGAAGAAGAGCGACGCGTCCAAGCTTCGTGACGCTGAGGGGTGCACAGCAGCAGTGACTGGCGGTGGCTTGCGGGACTTGAGCTCCTGGTTCTCAGCACGCAGCCGCACGACCTCTTTCTTCTGCTCTTGGATCGTCTCCCACGCGAACTGGAGCGACGCGTCGCTGTGCTGGGTCGCGTCGTTCAACCGCTGGGTCGCGCGCGTGTACGCGACTTCCTGTAAGAGTTCAGTGCGGAGCGCGGCTTGGAGCTCCTGGAGCTGCTGCTCGTCCCCCGCTGCAGCGCACACGCGGTGCCGCACCTAGAAGAAGGCAGGTGACCCACAAGTCAGTACAGTACAGAAGCCGACGGACATTCAGTGTAGTGTACAAGAGATGGTGGCTGTCGCACGAACCGCTTGCTCGTCCTCAGCCAGCTGTGCGTGCAGCTGGCGCATGATCTCGACTGTGTCTACTTCGTCGAGGATCATCTCCTCCTTCTCGTTTAGCTGCATCTCCATGAGGCTCACGAGCAGCTCCTGGACCATCGCTTCTGCGACCAGCACGCGCGGAGCCGTCTCGCGGGTCCACGCGTCGTCATTTCGCGTTACCCTTGCATCGCTGTCACTGTCGCCGTCGTCGTTCAGATGCTGCATGCGCTGTTCGCACACGCGGACCACGACGTCAAAGAGGTCGTGACCACCGTCGTCATCGTTGTCGTTGAGTCTGCTGCGACGCGCGTCTCTGCGCCAGTCGAGCGTCGAGCTGCTACCACTAGTCGACATTGGTGCTACGGCTGTTCGCTGACGCTTCACAGTTTGCTGCTTACGCGCTACAAAGTCCGTGATCTGCACGAGCAGCTGCAACAACAGCTCCCGTTCGCGGGACTCGGGCAGCTGCCGAGTGCCATGGCGCGCCACGGGCAGTGACGGCGATGGATCGCGGCGGCCGCGGGACGTGTTCACGTTCGCGGCGCTTCGGCTACCACGGAAGGCGCCGCTGCTGCGCTCCATGGGTGTGTTCGTGCTGCCGACGATCGGTCGGTCGGTCGGCGGCGTCGCTTCCTTCAGCTTCCAAAAGGAAGCGACGCCGGTTCAAGGTGCCTCGATGACCTCATGTTGTTATAATAAATAACTTCATGGCTATAATCTTTTTTTTTATATTACATCTTGAAGTGGAGTGATTGTCGCGACAATCACAAACGCAATGCGCGCTGCAGCACATTCACCACCTCCATCTTCGTCGCGACGCAGCAGCGACGCGCACTCCGGGACTGCAAGTGACACCAGCACCGAATGTGATTGGAGGCGCCGCTCTCCTGTCGCCACTGATGGCGCACGCGTCGGTTCTGGACGTCGAGGGCAGCGGGATGGCGACGCTCGCTACGCCACGATGAACCGCCCGTTCGGCGTCTGTGCCTTGAAAAACGGCGCACTCGCGTTCACAGATACGCACGCACGTGTTTAGACTACTCGCTACTGCAAATGTGGTGTAAAGGGTCGCTATCCGCCGTGGATAACATGACGTGCGAGTGCTGCCACGTTGCCACAGAACAACGCAGTACGTTTCGTTATCCGCGAGGAGAAACAAAGTGGACAGACGCTAATCGTGCGCTCATTGGGGAGCACAGAGCTGTTGAGTCCAAAGGGGATCTGCGCCTCTGAAGACGGACGGTACCTCTTCGTGTGTGACAGCGGCCACCACAAGATCAAGTTTGCTGCGCTGCCGGCAACCAGCGCGCTTGCGAGTGTCGAGGAGTTGCTCGCTGGCGTCGACATGTTCGTGTTCGCCGGTAACGGAAAGAAGGCCTGGCGGGACGGCCCCGTGTTGGACTGCAGCTTCAATTCCCCTACCGGTGTTTGCCAGCGCGCCGACGGGACGATCGTCGTCGCGGATACAGGCAACAACTGCATCCGTCACATTGTGCGGTCGGCTAAAGGAGCGTTGGTGGCGCGTACAATCGCAGGCGGCCTCGCGTCGTACCGCGTTTCCGGTCAAAACGAGCCTGTCGTTCACAGCTCGGATTCGAACGAGCTCCGGCAGTTCTTGACGCGAAGTGCGGGATACCGAGACGGCCATCGCGCACTGTTTCGGAGCCCGTCAGATGTCGTCGAGGGTCCGCTCGGCGAGCTCTTGGTGACGGATACGATGAACAATTGCATTCGTGGGCTGCTTCCACCGAGCGACGGAGGGATAACTTGGATAGTCCACACCGTGTGTGGCGTCGTGGGAGGTGGATACGTCGACGGGAGCTGCGAAGTCGCCGCGTTCCGGCAGCCAATGAGTCTGTGCATGGGACCGCGAGGGACGTTTTTCGTGTCAGACCGAGGGAATCGGTGCGTGCGTCAGGTCGGCGGCTGCCTCGCGCAGCACAGCGACCGGTGCAGCGACAGTCTGTCGTACACCTGGGTACGCACGATCGAAGTCGGCGTGATCCCACGCAGTGTTCTGGACGCGCCAGTCGCGACGCTACAGGAATGTGCGGTCGAGCACCTCGGATATCCGCTCGGTGTATTGCACTTGAGAGCCGACGACGATCGCTCACCGTCGCATCCAGTGAGTGAGCGCAGCTATGATAGCGTCTCGACACTCGTCGTATGCGATGGCGGGAGCAATGTGATCGAGTTTCTATCGCTCGGCAACGCAGTCAAAGGAGGAGTTGGGATCACGAGCACGTGGAATCCTGATCTCCGTCTACAGACTCGACAGCGTATTCCGGCGACACCAGTCAAACCATCTTCTTCTCCATTCCGAAGCATGTGCTCGAGCTTCAACGAGATCCAGGAAGCGAGCGAACCAGCACAAGTGGCGCAGTCGAAGCGATCGAGCCCGGAGATCGACAGCTTGGACGGGTGCGGGCGGCAGTGTTGTTGATTTAACCTGAAGTAGCGGATCGATGACCGATCTCATGTTGTGCGGCGTGATGGTGACGTTCTCCAGCTCAACCATTGATGGAGATCGCGCAAGCAACCAAATCCTCGAAACACCGGAACAACACGCTTGCGAGTGCTCGCGCGAGTGTGAACAAGTGAGTCTGCTCGTACGTGTTTTCTTGGCCAGGCATGCGGGCGACTCGTATGAATGACACTTGCTGTCTCGCAGCTTCGTGCTGCGAATGCTGCTCTGCAGCTCGAGAACGCGCGTCTGAAGGAGCTTTTGCACCGAACGTTTGAAGAGGTGTGTGCACTCTGCTTGATTGTCTGGACGGCAAGCGGTGGTGGCCGTGACGCTGCTTCATTGACGCGAGATCGCTTCAGATTCAGTTCGTGAACGACAAGTTCGAGTCTTCAACCTAGCCAAGCCACTCAGGTCCAAATGCAGTGTTGACAGAGCGAGATGAAGGTTCGTTCAGTTTAATCTGTATATATGTATTCAAGAATCCAATGCATTTTAATCACCCACTGTCACCAGAGACCTCCCATCAATTCCAAGCTCACTTTGGAAGACAAGACAAGGAGACCATGGCGGCGGCCCCAGCATCGCTCATCCCCGTGGGTCTCGTTGGATACGGCCTCGGCTCGAGCGTCTTCCACGCGCCCCTGCTACTGAATTCTGGCAAGTTCGCGCTCACGCACGTGCTCGAGCGCTCGACGAACAAGAGCGCGGCACTCGTGCCGGCGCCGCAGATCGTGCGGTCCATGGACGAGCTGCTCGCAGCACCCGTGGAGCTCGTCGTGATCTCGACGCCAACGTACACACACTTTGAGCTCGCGAAGCAGGCGATGCTCGCCAAGAAGCACGTTGTAGTGGACAAGCCGCTCGTGCTCACGGCAGCGCAAGCACAGGAGCTTGTGGACCTGAGCAAAGCGTGTGGTGTGCTCTTCGCCGTGTTCCAGAACCGGCGTTGGGACAGCGACTTCCTCACAGTGCGCACGCTCGTGGACACTGGTGCGCTCGGCGACGTGTGCAAGTTCGAGGCGCACTACGACCGGTACCGCCCGACGCTCAAGGGGTACTGGAAGGAGAAGGCGGAACTTGGCGGGGGCGTGCTTCACGACCTCGGCGCGCATCTTGTGGACCAAGCGCTGCAGCTCTTTGGCGAACCAGACGCTGTCACCGCCGACGTGCAGATCCAGCGTGAAGGTGCAGAGAACGATGACTACTTCCGCCTCGAGTTCCAGTACCACGACCGCCCGGAGCTCGAGGTCGTGCTCACGGCCGGCATGCTCGTCCCGGAGCTCGGGCCAAAGTACACGGTCGAGGGCTCGAAAGGCACGTTCACGAAGTTTGGCGAGGACGTGCAGGAGTCGCAGCTCGCGGCGGGCAAGCGCCCAGGCGACGCTGGCTACGGCGACGAGCCGGTGAGTTCGCACGGCACGTTCGTTGGTGTCGAGGGCGCCACACGCGTGGTGCCGAGTGAGACGGGCTCCTACGGCGTGTACTACCGCAACATCGCAGCGGCGATCCGCTCGGGCGAGCCGCTGCTCGTGGACCCGGCCACCATCGTGCCGCAGATCCGCATATTGGAAGCAGCTAAGAAGACGGAGCGCGTGAACAGGGTGTGAGTTGAGAGCGAGTGGTGGCCTTCTCCCCCCACTTTGACTGACGACTCCCAGGAGCTTCTCGTGGCAGTGAACGCAACCTCCTCGGCTCTCCGCCATACTGAGAGTACAGTACACGTACGTATCTCCTCATTCTTTCTATCCTCATTCTCTCTCTCGTGGCCGCCCTCCCTGGTCGTCGACAACCGGTGCTCAACGGAGGCCAATGCCAATCCGATGAGGCCAACACCGCAAGAATTTATGCGTGGATAATACCAAAATAGGGTTCCGATTCCATAGAGCTCGTCCAGCGTTTTGTGACGCGCAAATCACAACGAAACTTGCGGTGGTGCTCGCAGAGCGGTCGAATAGCGGCCGAGGCGCTCGCTCGCTCGCTCGCTCCATGGCGCGCAAGAAGGCAAAGAAGAAAGGCGCCGAGCCACCAACAACAGCACCACCACCACCAGCATCTGCGCTTGACGTGGCGTTCGCAGACGACGCGGTCGCTGCCCGCAGACCTGCGACTGCGCTGCCGCCACTCCACTCGGTGCGCTTCGACGCAGCGACGCTGCAGCAGGCGCTTGAGCTGCAGGCCCAGGAGATGGAGGTGCTGCAGGCGATCTACGACCGCGACCTCGTGCTCCAGACCGCCACGCGCGTGTACAACTACATCTTTACGATCCGGCTCTTTTGCGAGTCGTTCGGCGCTGACGGCGCTGCTGCAGTCGGTGCTGCGACCGCCGAAGTGCTGCTGCACGTTGACTTTGGCCGCGCGTACCCACTCAAGCAGCCAGCGAGCATTGCCGTGGAGATGCGCCACGGGCTCTCGAAAGCCGAGACAAAGCGGTTAGCGCAGGAGCTCGAGGCGCTTGCGGACGAGAAGCTCGGCGATGCGATGACGTACGACCTCGTCGCGCACGCGACCGAGTTCATACAAGAGCATTTGAAAGACCAGACGTCGTTCTTTGACCAGATGGTGCAGCGTCAGCAGGACCGTGCGGTGGCGCAGCAGCGAGCAGAGGACGCCCAGCGAGTGGTGGAAGAAGCGCAGAACCAGGCGCGGACCCAAGCGCTGCTTGCGAGCATCGACGCCGAGCGGCGGCGGAAGCAAGAGACGCTCAAGAAGAAGACGCGCTCGAGTGCGCGTCGGCGAAGGCGCCATCGCTCCAGCATCGACCTGGCAGGCGACAGTGACGACGACGGCGATGATGACGCGAGCAGCAGTGGTGTCGTGTCGACTGTCGCGACTGAGTTGCCGGGTGACGACGTCGAGAGACGGGCAGGGATGGCGTCCGACGACGACGACGACTCGTCCTCGTCTGCAGAGGCTGTGGACGTGGAGCACCCCCACTCGCGGTACCACGGCGACTTTAAAGAGCTCGGACTCCTTGGCCGTGGCGGTGGTGGTGAGGTCGTGAAAGTGCGCAACCGCCTCGACCGGCAACTGTACGCGGTCAAGAAGGTGAAACTCGACCCAGAGGACCCGACGATGAAGAAGAAGATCCTACGTGAAGTCAAGACGATCTCACGCATGCAGCACCGGCACATTGTGCGGTACTTCCAGGCCTGGATCGAGGGTGACAGTGGCGACGCGTCCAGCGACGACGAGAGCGACGACGAGAGCGACGACGAGAGCGACGGCTTTGGTGACGAGAGCGACGGACAGGCGTCGGTGGAGCACACGAGCGAGTCGTCGAATGCGCGTGTGGGGTCGTCGTTGGAGCTGGACGCGAGCGCGACCGATGAAGAGGACGACTGGCTCGGGTCCATGAACCGCAGCGCCGGGTTCTGGGCGACCTCCAAGCACGACAGCCGACAGAGCGCCAACGCGTTCCGCTCACGAATAACCTCGACGTCGTTCCATCACAACGGTAACGACGACGACGGGTTCGACTGGGAGGGGCTCGAGGAAGCCCCGTCCGGCGATGGCGACGGAGCCTTCGAAGACTCGAGCGACAGCGACTCCCAGCCACGAAAACCAACGCCGCAGCAGCGACAGAAAGCGCTCTTCGTGCGCACAAAGAGCGCGCAGTCAAAGGACCGACGCCGGAGCGAGCGGCTGTACATCCAGATGGAGTTCTGCGAAGGCGCGGCGTTGCGCGAAGTGATCGACAAGGGCTCACTCTGGCGCGAACCCGACAAGATCTGGACGCTCTTCCGCCAGATCCTCGAGGCGATCGCGTACATCCACCGCCAAGGGATCATCCACCGCGACATCAAGCCTCCCAACATCTTCCTGGACGCTGAAGGGACCGTCAAGCTCGGGGACTTTGGCCTCGCAGTGCGTCCGCCCAAGGTCTTGGACGACGACGACGACGACGACGAGGATGACAACAGCAGAGACGCGGCAGCGGACGACAGCGACAGCACGACTAATGCTTCCAATAATCACCCGTCGGGCGGGTTCCTCTCAGCGTCGTCCGGCGCGTCCGCGGCCGAGTTGTACGACCGGCTCAAGTTCGAGACGCTCGAGAGCACGCGTGTGGCGCCGCTCCCACTCGCGCTCCCGTCAAGTTTCCTGTCGGCGTCTGAGGCCGAGACGTCCAACATCACGACCGGCGTCGGCACAGCGTTCTACCGCGCACCGGAGCAAGAGCGCGTCGGCCAGCGGTACAACCACAAAGCCGACATGTTCTCGCTCGGCATCCTCTTCTTTGAGATGTGGTCGCCGCCGTTCACGACGCTCATGGAGCGCGCGCAAGCGCTCTCGGGGCTCCGGGAGCGGCACGCGCTGCCGCTAGCGTTCCGGGCCCCCGACGCAGTGCGCGACATTGTGCTCTGGCTGTGCCAGCCGAGCCCCACACTGCGGCCGACGGCGGCGGAGCTGCTCGCGAGCCCGCTGCTGCCGGCCAAGATGGAAGTCGAGGGGACGTACTTGAAAGAGGCGCTCGAGACGCTCGCGAACCCAGAGGGCAAGTTCTTTGGACAGCTCATTGACGCGCTCCTCACACAGGAGCCGGTGCCGCACGTCGACTACACGTACGACCACGCCGAATCTACTGTCAAGATGCGCGGGTACATGGTCGAGCTGCGCGCCAAGGCGTACGTCAAGAGCGTGCTGCAGGTGGGTGAATGGGTCCGGTTCAGTGGTTTTGGGTTTTGGGTTTTTGGTGGCTGGTTGGGTTTTTGGTGGCTCGTTGGGTCCAGTGGTGTTTGGGTAAATGGTCGAAGCGCTGACAAAAGTGGGCATGTGTGCCACCCTGTTCTGTATAGAAAGTATTTGAGCGCCACGGTGCGGTCGAGCACACGACGCCGCTGCTCATGCCGCGCGCACAAGAGCACAACTTCACTGGCGTCCCACTTACGACGCCGCCGAGTGCGTGCGGACTACTGGACGGCGCTGGCGTGTCTGTCACGCTCCCGTTCGACCTCACAGAGCGACTTGCGCGGTTCGTTGCGCGCCACAACATTACGCGCCTCAAGTGCTTCCAGTTCGACCGCGTGTACCGCCGGAACGTTGTCGGCGGCCACCCGCGCGAGCTCCTCGAAGCCGACTTTGACGTGATCTGGGACGACCGCACGCCCCACAGCAGCAGCAGCTGCTTCCTCGAACTCGAAGCGCTCGAAGTCGTCGCAGAAGTGATCAGTGCGCTCGCGCCGTCGCTCGGGTCCTACTACCTCCGGCTCAACGACGCGCGCATCACTCGCGCAGTCCTCGAGCTCTGTGACATCCCGCTCAGTGCACGTCGTGAGACACTCAAGCTGCTCGCGAACGAGGTCTCAGGCCGCGTGCACGCTGGCGTCGCGTCGACACTGCCGCTGGCTGCGATGAAACCTGCCCGGAGCAAGCTGATTGGCCGGCGGCTCAAGGCACTCGGTGCGACACAGGCAGCTGTCGACGCGCTCTTGCCGTTCTTCCAGCTCCCGGAGGACTGTGCAGCAGCGCTCGAGGCGATCGAGCACGAGGTCCAGAAGCTCTTTGCCAAGACGCTCGCGCAGAGCAAAGCAGACGCAGGCGACCGGAAGCGAACGAACGACAGCACCACCACCAGTGAAGGAACGACAGCGGCGGCACGCAAGCTGTCGCAGCGACGGGACACGCTCTTGCGGCGGCTCGTGAAGGAGTGCAGCGACGGTGTCGCGGCGCTGCGTGGACTGCTCGACGGGATGGCGTTCCTGCGGCTGTCGAGCCAGCTCTGTACGCGGCTCGACGTGGGTCTGAGTCCGCGTCCTGAGCGGTACGCGTCCGGGTTCATCTTCCAAGCCGTGCTCACGAGCGGCAGCAGCAGCAGCAGCAACAGCAGCACTGCGACGCAGGTGATTGCAGAAGGCGGGCGGTACGACGCGCTCGTGACACGGTTCAAGCTCCCGGCCGCGTACGTGAAGGCGTCGGCTGTCGCAGCGATGGGCGTGCGCTTCTCGATCGACAAGATCGTAGCGTGTGCAGCAGCGACGCTCGCACCAACAGCGCTCGAGCCTCGGTCGGCAACGTGCGCCGACATTGTCGGCAGCAGCCCACGTCGGGTTCTCGTGTGCACCGCTGGGAAGGCGTCCGAGACCGTGCTGCTGCGGATGCAGCTCGCCCTGCAGCTCTGGCGCCACGGCCTCGGAGCCGACTACCTGCACCCGGACCCGATGCACCTCGAGGACTTGGAAGACTACTGTCTGCAGCACGGCATCCACTGGATGGTCGTGGTGCAGAAGCACCAGCTGCGCGAGAAGAAGCAAGTCAAGATCCGTTCCGTCAAGAGTCCGTCCGAAGCCGACACGGTCGTGAGCGCTGTCTCGCTCGTCGACGCAATGGTCGAGCTGCTCGGGAGCAGCCACGTTGTCGACGCGCTCGATCCGACCGGCGGCGCTGGCGGCAGTAGCAATGGAGGAAGCGGAGGCGGTGGCGACGGCGGCGGCAGCAGCGGGAGTGGGTTCCAGCCGATCTTTGACGTCAAGGTCGTGGACGGCAAGCACTACGCTCGAGAAGGCGGCGGTGGGAAGCAGCACAAGCCGAGCTGGCAGGACACGCAGAAGGTCACGCGCCGTGTGTCCAAGTGGATCGCCTCGAGCTTCGCGTCGAGAGGCGAAGACGCGATGAAAGTCCTCTCAGTGGACCTCCCGTTCGCAGTCGTGCGCGAACTCTCGTCCGCGCTCATGGACCACGGCGCTGACGGCCTCGAGCGCGTGAGTGCGACCCACGCGCGGTACCGCAAGCAGCTCCGGTACACGACCGACGAGCTGCTCGCGCTCACGCCCAGCAGCGGCGGCCGCGAGCGGTACGTGCTGCTGCACAGCCTCGTGGACGACCGGTATGACCTCATGTCGCTCGCGCACGCGTCCAAGGCCGGAGGTCGCAAGCCATCGCCGGCGTTTACAAAGCGTGGCTGAGAGAGAGCGTCAATGAATGGAGTCGCTTACCTATAGGACGACGCAAGGGTGGGTGGGTGTCTGTGGTGTCGTCGTCTGAGCCAAGCAGAGTTGAGTAGGGAAACAGCAGCACCAGCAGCAAGAGAAGCTCCAGTCTGGACAATGGCGCCGTCCAAACAAACTCTATGCAGTCGTGCGCTGCTGGCTCGCGTCCTTGCTCTCTCTCGCGCGCGTTGATCTCTCTCTCATTGATCTCTCTTGTTGATGGGTCGGCTACGGCTCGTCGACCTTCAGGCCAAGGCTGCGGAAGCTGCAGGTGGCCATGCGAACGAGTGGTGAGTGACGAACTAAGAAGGAGGAAGAGGAGACTACGGTGGCTTTGCCGAACGGAACGTACGTCTTCGCCTGGTTCGCGTACACTTGCTCGACCTGCTGGCGGAACTGCTCGTTCTCCTGCACAGCTCGCTGGAGCGCGGCCGTAAAGACCTGGCGGCGGACGCACCACAAGAGTGAGGACCACGGGACGCTGAGTGACAACGAAGCACACGAACCAATTGAACCAACCTCCTGCGTGATGCCGTGGGACTTGAGCAGCGACGTCGTGAGCTGCTGCACGTGCTCGAGGTACAGGTGCTGGAACTCTTCCATCGCTTGCGTCGCGTCCGTGATGCCTTCCGACTTGGCGTGACGCAGCATCTCACGCAGCGCTGTCTCCATGCCTGCGACCAGCGTCGTGAAGATCGCGAGCGTCTTCTCCGGCGTGAGGTCGGCCGGGATCTCGACCGGCTCAGGCGGTGGGAACACGCTAAGGGAGCGAGCGACCATAAGCGACGTCAGCACACAGCCACAAAGCCACCAGTCACACACACAGTCGCACGCACCTATGCATGACGAGCTGGAGCTCCTGCTGCAGCGCTGTCACCTCGGCGTCGTTCGTATACTTCTCGAACGCGGCTTCGATCGTCGCACGGCTCCAGCGGCGCTTGCCCACGATCTCTTGCTCGAGCGCTTCGATCATCTGGTAGAGCTGCTGCATCAGCGCTTGCTTGAACTGCGCGTCGTCCAGTTCAATCGCATTCGACTTCATGTACGAACGCATGGCGGTCTCGATCTCAGGGATTTCTTTCTACGAAGACCAAGAGGTCCATCCCGTCTTAGTCAGTCACGCTGGCAACTGGCGTCATCGACAACGAGCCAACCACACAAGGCGCAATCACAAGCAAGCATGCATGGGACGCACAAAGAGCTGCTGCATTTGCGCGAGGAGCTCCCGGAAGAAACCAGCGACCTCTGCGTGCGACAGCTCCTGGAAAGCAGCAGGTTCGCGGCTTGAGGCCGATGGAGCAGCGGACGCGTCCCACCACATTTTGCCCACGCCGACGATCGCACCGACGATGGCCACGCCAGCCACGATGCCCGTCACGTCGCCTGTGCGGTGAGGCGGCGGCAGCTGCGGCTTCGTGAGGGACGCAACGCCGCGGGATGCAAACGGAAACGGAGCAGCGCTGGCGCTGCGCAGCGTAGAACGGGCGGCGCGAGGAGGCTGTTGCTTGAGCGCGGACGCAGCGGCGCGGCGGGCGAGTGCTGGGAAGACCATGGCGAGCTTGTGTCGGCTATCAAAATCGCGAATGCCACTCAAGTTCGCTACCGAGCGCTTTCGCAAAGACAACAAAACGTTTGTATCGCCGGAAAGGAATTGTCAGTTGCGACATCCATCAAACTGTGAGCTGAGACCGAGAATTGACAATCAATCCTGTGTGTTATGAGCGAATGTGCCTGACCATCAAGCGCCGTTGCGCTGGCGGCTTGGCTCCAATTCACATCATGGGACTGTGTACTTGGTCTGGATGATCCTGGACATCCACCAGCGCCTTCCAGCTGAGTCGGTTGTCGCACGTCATGCACGCCGCCACTTTCAGCGATGTCTGAGCTTCGCAGTTGGGCGTCCTTGAGAGTAAGTTCCCAATGATCGAGCTCGAGTGGATCCACGACGGCACTGTCGTGAGCAGCGTGCGCTCTGTACTGAGGGCTGTGGGGCCCGATCCTGGACCGAGCGAGGCCGGGAGCTCTCGGGCGGCTTCCGCCTCATCACAAGCATCAAGTTGCGCTGGCGGCTAGTTGCCAGTTCGGGAAGCGCCTCGATGTGGTTGCCCACCAGCGACAGAATCTGCGTCAGTGCTGACAGCAGCGTCGTCGAAAACTCGCGGTGCAGCGAGTACGCGACGTACCACATGGTCAGCTGACGCTACTTGGTGTGGAGGTCGAGCGTTAGCGTAGTCACGTTCGTGGGCGAGATGTGGACGATCCGGAGCTGGGGTTGGAAAGGCTCGAGTAAGTCGTCGGGGATTCGCGTCATGTTGGTCCGAGCAACCACCAAGGTTGCCAGGTTGGGTGGGGTGCACGACCGTGGTCACCGCGCTCTCCTTGTTCCACTTGGCGACCGCCGTGTTGTAGAGCTGGAATCGCGTCAGGCCTTGAAACGCTGGAAACGTCGCGGCGTCTTCAACTCCAAGTATGGGTGATCGCAAGCGCCATGAACGTCCCGTAGTCGAGTTGGCTCCACGATTCGCCATCGGGGCAGTCGTGGATGTACACAGTGCACGGATAGCTGGAAGTGAAACAAGCGTTCGTTGCGAGTCTGCAGTCGTGCGCTTCCTGTCAGATCCTCGTCGTCGATTGAATGTGGAGAACCACTGGCACTCGAGTCTCCACGTAAAGATGACGATATGTACCGCAAGATCGGGGATTTGGCTTTGCTTGACGGTGAAGCGCTTCACTTCGGCCCAGTATCTTGATCAGTAGTTCATCACCACCATCGCCACCACGAGGTTGTTGAGCCGCGGGTGGGGCAGCAACAGCAACTCGCGCGCTCCGTCTAGAAAGTCTCGACCTCCACCAGCTCTCGCGCTATGGGGAGTGTCGAAATAACGAGGAGTTCCGATGGCGAAGACTCCATGACGAGCGAAGAGCGAGCCTCTGACTTGAGCGAGTCCGTGAAATGCTTGGCTAGGCATCTTGGTTCAAAGAAACGAGGTCTAGCTGGTTGGTACCAAGTTGTGTCAACACGCGGAAGTTCCGTCACGCCACAGCAGCGTGGGGTCCAAGCGCCATCTCTTGACAGTGCGAAGAGAGATTGATATTGTTCGAGGCGCGCTTCTCGATCTTTGCGTCAAGGACGCACCATCTCGATGCTCACTGGTGGTGTGTTGTTACTCACACTCGCTTGCATACAGTATCTTTCGCGTTCGCAGAGCACCAAAAGGTGCCACGTTTCGTCAGCTCTTCAATTGGCCAGCGACGATCACGGCGGTTAGTGCGCTGGTTACACACGCGCGCTGCATGGTGGCTTACCATGCGCGCTGTTCACACGCTGTTCACGTCGTTGACTCACAGACAGACCACCAGAGTTTGATCGATCACTGATTGATGAAATCAGTTGCATGACAAGCACCGTCGTGGCGGTGTGTTCATCACGAGCGAGAAGATGAAGGGGACGTTGGTGGTGCTGGAATAAGACGTCGCTTGAAGATCGCGTTTCGTCGATCTACACGACGTGGATTTGGCTCTGTTTGCGCAGTTGCCCACGCTGGGACCTGCCGCCACGCAGGATGGAGGAGTGGCCAGAAGCAGTATGAGCGACTCGATTCGGTCCGCAGCTCCGACCTGCCACGCAACTGCGCCTGGCGAGTCGGTGCCGCCAGCCGATCGGCCATGGCAGCTTCCCGGAATGCTCAACGCTGTATCGCCAGATCAAGACGGGACGCGTACGTGTCCGTCTGACTCCTGTAGCTGACTGGTTGTTTAGTCTGCCTCTTGCTTGCTGTAATCAGCAGCAGCTGGCTTTGAAGCAGGCTTCGACGACTGGTTGCAGAGAAGATCGGCCGGCTGGGCTTGCTTGCAATCTCGGGTGCCTGTGGCGTCAGGAGGGGTGCGTGCTCCTTCGTTCGCTGTTGGCAAGAACGAAGGCAGCGATGCCAACCCGCATGCAGATACAGTACGCTGAGGCTGCCAGACGGTCTGGCTTTTTGTTGAGAGGACAGCAGCCTTTACGAGTTCGTGAAGAAGTGTGGGTCGATTGGCAGTTGCAAGTACTGGTGGAAGATCGCCATGACAAGCCAACCAGGTCACAAAGGAGCAGCGTTGCGTGCCTTCTACTTCTTCTTCGTGCTTTTCTTTGGCTTTTCGCGCTTCTTGCCGTCACCTCGAAGAACCAGCATGACGTACTTTGTCTTTTCAGCAGGGACGGACCATCGCGGACTGGCTTCTTGACGTTTTGCAGCGAGTCAGCTCTCTTTTTCCCGGCTTGTCTGGTGCTGGTGTCGTCCTGAAAGGTCGGTGTATGTCGCCTCGCGAGATGGAGGTCTGTGGTGGCGTCACCATTGACATGTAGCAGCAGGTCGGCGAGGTGCGAAACGCAGTTCCTTTGCTTGCCAGCCGCAAGTGTAGTACTGTATAGCAGGTTCTCGCGGCACGCAGGCCATCAGGAGCGCTCGCTCTCTTGGCTTGTTCACATGCGCGGTTTGTTGGCGGCGCTTTTGCTGCTGGATGGCGACGAGCTGAACTGAACTCCTGCAAAGCAGCTGGCGCTGCTTTTCTTCCATACAAAAGTCCACATAAAGGCGCCGCACAGTATTCGGCGCTCACACTCACCAGCTGTCAATTCATAACACCAATGGTGCGGGGTTTGGGCAAAGAGCTTGCCGCTCTTTGCGAGCATAGCTCCTCGCGAGGAGGCGACGGGAGGCAGCTCGGAAGCGCGACCGCCATTAGCACACACAATCCGATTCGCGCGCTCTCGCTCACGCCCACGTTCGCTCTTAGCTTCTCAGCCGCCGCGTCCGTCTGTCCGTCCATCGTTGGGCTATCCGTCCGTCCCACACCCGCGTGCACTTGCAATGTCCACTGGTCTGCACTCGGCGCGTGAAGAGCTCGGGCTCCCGAGCATCACGCCACACATGAGCGCCGGCGCGTCGACATTCATGGGGCTTGGCGCGCAACAACTGCCGCCGCCACCGCCATCCCACCACCACCAGCAGCAGCAGCAGGCGCCATCCCACCAACCACAGCAGCCCCACGAGAGCCACAGCCACGCGCTCCAGAAGCCACTCGCACTGAGCCCCCGGTCGTTCGGCATGGACGACCTGCGCGACTTTTGCGGACCGCTGGGCACGTTCAAGACTGGGCTCACGCCGCGGTTTAGCACGGGGCTCACGCCACGCTCGGGCTTCACACCGCGCTTCAGCACTGGCTTCACCCCTCGCATCAACATTACGGGCCTGAACCACCAGCAACAGCAGCAGCAGGCGCAGAACGACACGAACGCCTTCTTTAGCCGCAACACGGGCTTCTCGCCACGTGCTTCAGACGTGCCACCGAGCCAAAAAATCTCCCCCACAGGCTTTACACCGAAGGACGTATCGAGCATGAAGATGCGGTATCCAGGCTCGTTCGCGAGCAGCGGCAGCCCCCAGAAGCACCACGCGCTCAATCAGCAGCTGCTCCACCACCCACAACAGCAACTGCACCACCAGACGTACAATAACCACCAGCACCACCCGCACCACCACGAGCACATGGCACAAAGCGACCTCGCCATGAACCTGTCCATGTACGAGTACATGAGCCGCCCGACGCTGCACCCACCACCGCCACTGTCGATGGCACCACCACCACCGTCGTCGCTCCACCACCAACTTCAGAACGACTTCCGGTCTGCGCCGTCCTCGAAAGCGTCGCCTGTATCAGACGACAAAGGCTCAGACGTTGAAGACGTCGACGAGCGTCGACGCATGAAGAACCGCGAGCGCGTGCGCAAGTGCCGGAAGCGCAAGCAAGACCGGCTCAACTTTCTCGAAGACCGCACAGCCGAGCTTGAGAAAGAGAACCACCAGCTAAAGACGAAAGTCGCCCGGCAGCTCGCAGCTGCAGGCGGCGTCAGTGCGGAGCCACTTAGTGACGCACAACTCGCCGAGCTCCGCACGAAACAGCACGCGACGCTCGCGGCGTACACGCGCGCGTACAACGACGCAGAGAGCGGTGTGTTTGACGCGACTGCGCACGCGATCTGGACCGACCGCGCTGAAGTCGCAGCTGGCGCCAGTGGTACAGTGGTCAGCGGCCTCGAAGCGATTGTGAGCAACAAGCGTGCGAGCAACGCAGTGTTCGCCATGTACCAGCTCAAGCAGGTCGGCATGCAGTGGAAAGCAGCCGGGACTGGGGTCGACAAGTGCGCTGTGTACTGGGAAGTGGACGTGGCGCTCCGTCCAGACGCACCACGGGACGTGCCGCTCACTGCGCCGTTCGCAGACCTCAGCGCGTTCTTCAGTCCGAGCGAGGTGCTGTCGTTCCGGCTGACGTCGCACGTGACGTTCGAGGGCGACCGGATCGCAGAGGAGATCCGGCAGCTCAACCTGCTGCCGATCTCTGAAGCCGCGCTCGCTAAGTTCGCACAGGACCCGCGGCGAGCGGCGGACGCACTGCGGTGCCTCCTTGCTGTCGCGTAGAGTGCATGAGTGGTTTTTGAGTGGCCATTTTGGGTGCTGCTAGTGCAACGCAGCTGTAGGTAGGAAGAGAGGATAGAAGGCGGCGACCTCGACCCCAAGTTATTAGGCGGGAGTGCAGCAGGGGTGTGTGCGCGCACCATTGTACAGTAATGTCACACATCACCCCTCCCTCCTGTGTGCGTCTTCATCGTCCAAGTCTATTGCGAGCACTTCCGTTGACCACCAGCTCCATGGTTCACTTGGTCAACAATGAGACCCACTCCGTACAGTAAGGGCATTGCAGATGGATGCTCTTGGCTCAGCCACCAAAGCGAGATACGCAACGCAAGTCCTCGCATCTTGAAGAAGATAGTTGGGAGACTTCGGCGGTGGTTTATAGGCTGCTGTTCCTTCAGAGCCTTCAGCCCGAACGAATGCGAGGCGAGTCCAATAGCCACCTTTCACTTGTTCACAAAGGAAGCAAATGTCAACTTCAATCGTGTTCCTTTGATCCTGCTGAAGTATCAAATGCATGCATGCGTAGAGAGCCCTCTGGTCGCTACGAACGCGTCAGCGGCTTGTGGCAGCCGTGATCGACTGCTGCAGAAACGAGAGCGCACGCACACCGCGTGCCTGACGTCGCCAGTCGTTGTCTGGCTCACTTTGAGCAACGAGCTGCTTACGCGCGCCAGTAGCCAGCCTGCACCATGATCTCTGGGTACAGGTTGTGCCATTCCTGGATGAGCGGGTGGTACAAGTCCGGGTGCGACTGCATGAACGCCGCAGGGTCCTGGTTCACATAAGCAAGCAATCGAGCGCATCAGATTTCGTCTCCAGAATTCCCAGTCTGCACGCACGTGGGTACTCGGAGCAGTAAACGATCCCATGAAACAAACCTCAGCAAAGCACACGAAGATCGTGGCCACCGAGCTGTCGATCACCGCAAGCGGAGTGATGGACACGCCAATACCGACAATGAAGCCCAGCACTGCCAGGAAAACTATTCACGGATCACGCAACCCAGCAGACAACACGGCACACTCGTCAGCACGATCGGATCACCAGAGTTCCTCCCATACACCACATTCAAACAACCCCACCAATCTCTGCACGAACGTACCCGTGCTGTGGTCAAAATCGACAACGTCGGTCGTTTCGCCGATGACCCCGCCCGCACCAGCGCACACTAGACCTGCGCACGTCAACCATACAGCGTGAGCCTTACTCAACATTGTCGCAAAAGATAATCATCATGGAAGAGCCTCTCGTCTCGCGAAACGTACCGACGCCGAGTGCCGCGAAACTAAGCACGTTGCCGATCAGGTCGTCGTTAATGATCGCATCGAACCCACGCTGCTTGAAGAGGTCAAAGACCGCCTTGCCCGCTTGTGTGAACTTGTAGCCGTAAATGCCGACGTAAACGAACGCCCAGCGGTTAAAGTACTCCATGAGCGACTGTAGGCACCCGAGGATGCACTCGCAGAGGCACCCTAGGATGCTGCCTTCCTCGCGCTGACTCTCAGCGAGCGACCGGAGCGCCTGCAGAACTGCCACGAGCAGTGAGCCAAAGCAGATCGAGCCGAACGACGTCGTTGTCGCACGTTTGAGTGACGAACCAGTCGCGCCGGACGACTCGGAGTTGTACCAGAACGTCGCGACGGTGCCCGAGACCGTCACGTGCGCAATGTTCTTGAACACCTGGAGTCCCCAGTAGAACGAGATGAGCAGGAAAAAGTACGCGACGTAGTTCGCTGGCGACGACTTGAAGAACTTGGCAGCTGAACTCGCGCACTCGCGGTTGCCGCTCTGGAAGAGCCGGCACGAGTTCGAGATGCACTGTGAGCTCGACGTGCAAAAGTCGCCGTTTTCAAGCGTACCAGTCGACGTCGAGTCCGTGTCGACATTGTTCGCGACGCCAAGCAGCGCGAGCGCCCACACAGCGACCCACGCGATCTGCACGACAGTAAACATGATCGCGACTGCGTACGTCGACTTGTGCTTCGAGATCGCGGCTTCCGCCACGCGCAGGTTCGCGACTGCGAACGGGATGCGGTGCTGCACCATGCGCGCGTAGCAAAAGTTGAGCAGTGCGAGGACCGCGCCGATGATGCCGAGAAAGAGGTTGTTGATCGAGAAGCCGTACGCAGCGATCGCGACCGCGATGCCGACGTTGAACCAGAGCACAAAGTTGATCATGCAGCGCGCGTACGCAGTCACGAGCTTCACGAGCGCGAGCGCGATCACGACCGAGACCACGGCCATGCCGAGGGCGATCGCAATCACTTTCTGCGTGTCGTCGCTCGAGAGCACGTTCGACGACGACGACGACGACTTGTTGTCGTCGCCACTGATGGCGTCAATGCCCCACACGACCTGGTTGCGTCACATACACCACCAATTGGCTTGGTCAGGTCGACGTTCTACCAAAACCGCATTTGAAAGCCAACGTACCATCAGTCCAACGATCGCAGCGACGTTGAGAAGGAACACAATCGCAAACGGCAAATCACGGCAGCCCGTCGACGGACTCGCTTCCCTGCAACCATTTTTACCATCGCAATGTGTACCAGCGTTAGTCGCTTACGTGCAAAGGGTTGTCCTGCTTCACACAGTCATTATGTACAGTATAATAACGTACGGTTTGATGGTGTTCACGCTCTGGACACCCGCATCTGCCGGCTCGCCATAGTATCTGCACCACACACACTGACATTGTTAGCATTCCATGACGGCGTCCGCCACCCCACCCAGATTAACACACATAACGAAAGCGTAACGTACCCGTGCGCTTGCTGCTGGGGTGGGTACCCGAGCGGCTGCGCTGGCGGCGGGCCATAGCCGTAGTTGTACCCGGTGGGCGCCGGCTGCGCGTACGGTGGCGCCGTGTGCTGCTGCTGTCCGCCGTAGCGCTGGTTGTTGTCGTACATGGCACGTGGGGACGTCTCTCTTCCTTTCACTCTCCCTCTTCCGCTGTTTGCTTGTGTGCGGGGCGTGCGGAATTCCCAACTGAACCGCTCTTACGTTTTGGAGATTTTTGCGAGTTATGAAGAAAAAGATGATGCGCTTTTTTCACACACGGTGTATTTACGAGATACGGACCTTCTCGAAATGTGAGCATAGAAATTGCAAGAGAGAAGAGCTTCTGCTCGACCTCTGTCGAACGAATGCATTGCAATATGAGAGGGAGATAGCTGTCGTGGTAAAATGAAGCTGGAGAATGACACTTTCACCACTTTTGAGCGAGTGAGTGTACGCAAATCGACTTCGTGCACTGCATTTGAGCTCGTGTTTGCTATGGCTCGAGACGCAACGACACCTTCGAATGCATGCACTGGTACATAACGACACTCTCGTGTGTGGTTGCTGCACACGATGCCAGTGCGTGTCGCATATGCAAGCAAGTCGGCGTGGTTGTTTGCTTTGTTTGGTGACCCCCACGAAAAGATGGGTTCACTCGTCCTCAGAGGCAGGTTCAGAAGCCAAGGCCACGCACAGCAACGCCAACGGCGTTCAGGGCGTGCGACACAATGAAAAGACTGGCAAAGGTTGATCATTAGTGGAGCACGCACAAGCCTGCAGCCTGCTACCGAGAGGCAACAAGGCAATTGCACGCACACACGCAGGCAAGTGCAGGTGTGAGTACCTGAGGTGTGTTTGTGAAGGTGGCGACGTGCCACACACCCGCGCCACACCAAAATCTCGCACTGTAATATACCGCAATACAAGACTAACAGCTCCTGAGTTGACTGAGGCAACTCAGTTGAACGACTTGCCTGCCTGCGTGCTTGTCGTCAGCCAACAAGCGCCACTCCCTCCCCCTCACTACACGACCCCAGCGGCTGCTCAACATGGCGCTCCTTATGCCCGACATCAACCTGCGGCGGAAGCGCAAGTACCTCGACGTGCGTGCGTTTTTGTTTTCTTGCTTGAGTGACGCGAATCAGTGGTGGTGGCGAGTGTGCTGAACTCGCTTTGCCTGCGTGCGTGTGTATGGGAATCAAACAACGTCTTCGCTCATGTTATGGAATGACTGCTGCGTCTCTACGTTCGTTCTGCAGCGGTACTGGCGAAAAGTGCTCCACGAGACCCACGAGAAGGTGTCGCTGAAGGGGCTTGTACCAGTCAGCGTCATCTCCGTGCCGAGGAGCGAGTCGTCTGTGCACTCGCACATCATCGCGAGGAGCCGCGTTTATGAGCCTGTGGACGACATTGACGCAGTGACCGAACCCGAGTTCGAGCCGCCACTGGCGTTCGTCATCCGCGACATCCCGGACGACGCCGACCCGCCCGAGTCCACTGGCGCCCGCAGCTCGCACTCTCGCAGCAAGCGGCGCTCCAGCAAGACTGTGACGTCGGCATCTAAACGCAGTGCTGCGGTCGCCGACACTCCGCCGACCTCCTCGGACCGGGACCTGCTCGTGAAAGCCAGCAGCGGCTCGACGCAAGTGTCGTCGACTGGCAGTGCGGCGTCAGCAGCAAGGAGCGTGACGCGGTCGAGCGGGAACCCGCGGTCGAACTCCAAGTTTATCACGCGCGTCAAAGGTGCGTACAAAGCTTGGGTTCTTACCTTTTCAACTGCGTATGTTGTGGTTGGTGTCTACACCCCATGAAAGGCTCAGTAAAGTGCCACCTCTCTCTCCACGCGTGAGCAGGCCAGACGCTTGGGACGCTCATCTACCGCGTCCACGAGAACGAAGACAACATCCTCGAACTCGACTTTTCCTACCTCGCGTCACGCAAGAAGCGTCTCGAGGCTTCCGGTGCTGACCTGGTCGCACGCGCACTGTCGACAAACCGGACGGTGCTCAAGCTCGTGATGCGGGACCACAACATTGGCGACGCCGGTGCTGTCGCGCTCGCAAATATGCTGCGTGTGAACTCGACGATCGAGTACATCGACTTGTACGGCAACAATATCTCGGACGATGGCGCAGAGGCGATTGCGCAAGCGCTCTACGGCCACGAGTCGGTCACGTACCTGTCGATGTGGGGCAACCAGATTTCAAACCGTGGTGCACTTGCACTCGCGGAGGCGCTTAAGTGCAACCAGACGCTCAAGTACCTCGGACTCGTGTACAACAGCATCTCGGACAACGGCGCGAGCGCGTTTCTCGAGGCGCTGGACGTAAACATCCATCTTGAGACGCTCAACCTTGCAAAGAATGAGCTCGGGGACGCGGCGATGTACAAGATTCGAGTGGCGCTCGCGAGGAATCGGTGCGTTTTCTTCTCGGCGACTGCGCTGTGATTGGTGGCTGTGCTTTCCTTCGGTATGTCGGTCGATTGCGGGTGACTGACGCTCGTTTTCCTCGTTGTCTGTGCTGGCTCCTGCTTGTGTTCCTGCAGCCTCGAAGCCCCGAAAGTGATTTCAGAGATGGAAAAAGACGAAGAGGAGGTGAGTCGGCGGTTCGCAGAAATGCTGCTCGCTGGCGACTCGGACAGCGACTCGAGTGGCTTCCATAGCTGCTCGAGCGGGTACCTGAGCCACTCGGGCGTCGATCAGCTGGATGTGGACAGTGATGCGAGTGGGTACTGGGTATGACGCGAGCGCGCAACACAAGGGAGGGAGTGAGTGAGCGTGGAGAGAAGATTGGATGTGAATGCCGACGTGGCTTGGACGCAATGAATACGGTGCTCGTAGCTGCTGCTTCATCACCGCCCTGGAATTGCGCTGAGCTTCAAGAGTGTCGCGGTCCCATTAAGGCGACGCTGATCTATGTGGTTGAACTGGTGTAGTCGACGGCGTCGAGTTGAGGTGGCGAGCTCAAGCGGTTCCACGAGAACGCAAAGAACCTCGACGAGGGACTTTCGTCGCCCGGAAAGGTTTCGTGGCAGCTCAAGTCGATCTCTTCGTTGCACTGATGCGAGACGCACTCTCGAAGTGGCTGAGGAGAGCTCGGGTCCTCCCCCCACGCATGCTCGTCGCCGTCGATCGCCATCACTCGCGGCGCTGCCTTCATCAGCTCCCAGTCCAGCCGATCTTGCGGTGGGAGTGCGTCTTGAAGCAGCAGATCCTGGAACGAAGCATCCCACCACTCGCGACTCTCTTCAGGCTCAATCTTAATGATCGCGCAGTAAGAGTCCAAGTCGAGCTCTTCGCGGACCGAATGCCTCTGTCGTTGTGGCGACGGGTCCATCGTGGGCTCCATCTCGCTCGTGACGTTAGCAAAATCTGGAAGCGCTTCAAAGTCGATACGCAGCAGCGCTTCATCGCGGTTGTTGACCGCTGAAGCACCAGCATCCATCCACCACCCACTCACATTCGTTGCATGCGAGTCGGTGCTACTGTCAGCCAGTGGGTCATCGGCACAGAGCGACAGTCTTCGCTGAGCCGACGACTTCTCTGCCGCTTCTGCCCGGCGAGTCTTCGATGTCCGAGATTTGCGTCGTCCTTTCGGGTACAGCGGTTCAAGCCTCCTCTCGCTTTCAAGATGGCGCGAGAGCGTGTCGGCTGAGAAGTCTGTGATACCAAAGGCCCTTGGGTCATCGAACACTGCGTAGTTAAACTGGACGTGCTTCCTCGCTGAGTTCTTGTCCGGGACGTCCTCTCGCTCCTCAGCACCGTCCGGACTCACGGATACTAAGACGAGATCACAGCTCGCGAGCACTGAGACGACATCGTAGACGCGGCGGTTGACGTCAGCGTGAGCACCCTCGCTCAAGAAGCCGAACCCGCGGACTTTCTTCGTGCCGAGGAGGCGAGTGCTGACGTCGGGCAGTGCGAGCACTTGGTCAGCGTCGTACCGGAATAGGATGCTCAGGAACGCACTGGTGGTTGTTGTCAGGTATGGCCACTTCTCGCGCTCCCCTTGTTCCTCGCACATCTTCATCAGCGCCGCGTCAATCTCTTCGGCACTTGGCACTTGAAGCGCTGCATGCCACAGTGTTTCCACAATCTCGATCGCGTTCTGTCGGGTCTTTGCGAGCTGCTGGATTGCCGCGTCTTTGCCGAAGTAGAGGAAGCTGCCGCCTTTGGTTCCCGTTACATCGTCGTGTCGGACCCGCTTGATGATCCCGATGCCTGCAAGCAATCAGTCATCAGTTGTGTTGACGGCCAGCAAGTCGACGCGACCAACCCGGCATGCTCACCTTCTAGCACGTGGAGAACGTCGTAGATTCGTCGCTTCCGGGGCACTGCACTCGTGGCATCGCAAAAAGTGCCACCTCAGGTCAGTTTGACGACATTCGCGCACTTTGAATCAGGCATGGCGCAACGCACCCAGCATGTTGTAGACGTCGCTAGCTGGAACGATGATTGGGAACACGGTGCGAACAGCGCTGCGTGTGCGGCGCTGAATGAGCTCGTGCTCGTTGAAGAACGCGAGCGTGATCTTCGTACTGCATGTACCGACACGAATCAGCTCAGCTGGGACACTTAAAAACAAAAGCACCCTAGAGAGAGAGCTCGGGAAGGCGTACGTACATGTCTGCGAGGGTCTTTGCGTTCGTGAGCAGGTCTTGGATCCGGCACCACGTGGTCTCTGGGAGCTTGCTCTCTTGTTGCGGTTCACGACAGCTCGGATCTGCGCTAGGGCGAATGTAGCAGAGCAGCGACGGCGAGTGGTAGCGCGCACGTTTTCGGTGGTCCTTGCGTTGTCCAAGTGGTGACAAGAGTCTGCCGCGATCGATGTCCGTACGCGGTACGTTGGTCGCTAGTAGCGTGCCCCGTGGCGGCTGCTGCACAAGCTGCTGCCGTTCAGTCAACCCACAACGTTGTCGTTGTCGTGTGAGCACAACAGGATGATTGCAACCTCCAATCTTGAGAGACAACAGAAGGAAACATACCATTGTGAGTGTAATCTCGGGCGTGAACACACTCCTCGTCCCACGAACCGGATGCGCAGGCAGCGGCTTGCGCTTCTTTGCTGAGCGCACTGTCCGCAACTTGAGCATCGCGTCTGGAGGATGGTGGGAAAGTAGCAGTCAGCTCGCTCGCTTCTGTCGCCAAGTGTGCAGCACGAGGTGAATTCGTGAATGAGCGTCGAGTGCTCAGTGGCATGTTTCCCTTTGCGCAAGCATTCGAGTTTCTCGACCAGCACGGGTTCATTTTTTGAAATCAAGTGATGCCACAAAAGTTGAAGTTGCCGTTTGTCGACGAAAAGATCCGGTTTTATCGTGAAGACAGGATACTCGAAAGTGCACACGCAGTTGCGCTTGCTGGTGTGGTGTGCTTTGAGGCCGTTTGTCCAATGCACACCAAGTTTCACTTGCAGCTCACGAAAGTGAAGCTTGCTATGCATTGCGCGGCCCCACTGCGTGCTCGGTTTAGTGACATGCTGTCTCTCATTCCTGACGGTCAGAAACCACTCTAATTTTGCCCCGACATGCGCGCCAACCGCCCAGTCCTATCTTGAGGTGCCTGAACACCTCAACCTGTCCTGTCCTGTCCTCCTCGGAGCATTGCAGACAGACAGCGCGTCGCTCATAGTGCGAGGAAGCAACTCGGAGACATCCACCGTCCACAGCCACAGCATGGCGACGCAGCAAAAAGGCGGCGCCAGCGCCAAGTTCCGCTCTGTGCACGTGAACGCACCGGCACGCAACGCGGAGCTTGGCTACTGCGACAACTTCATCGTCACGTCCAAGTACACGCT
Organism: Globisporangium uncinulatum; assembly: GCA_023333755.1. Classification (NCBI taxonomy): domain Eukaryota; phylum Oomycota; class Peronosporomycetes; order Pythiales; family Pythiaceae; genus Globisporangium; species Globisporangium uncinulatum. The sequence goes on along the minus strand of JAASFJ010000004.1, from coordinate 24,509 downwards.
CGTGTCGTTCGTGCCCAAGTTCCTTTTCGAGACGTTTCGCAAGCTCGCGAATCTCTACTTCCTCGCGATCTGCACGATGCAGTGCATCCCAGCGATTAGCAACACGAACGGGCAGCCATCGACGCTCCCACCGCTCGCGTTCATCATCTTTGTCGACGCAGTCTTCGCTGTGCTCGAAGACCACAAGCGCCACGCCGCAGACGAGGTCGCGAACGCACGGCCAACGCACGTGCTCGACACGAGCACACGGGCGTTTATGGTCAAGCGCTGGGCCGACGTCGTGGTCGGCGACATCCTCCGCCTCAGCAACCGCGACCTGGTGCCTGCAGACATGCTTGTGCTCGCAGTGAGCGAGCTCCCGGGCGCACCGCCGTCCGGCATTTGCTACGTCGAGACCAAGTCGCTTGACGGCGAGACGAACATGAAAGTCCGGTCAGCGATGGAGTGTACGCTCGCTACGATGGGCGACGTTGCCAACTTGCTTACCATGCGTGGCGAAGTCCGGTGCGAGCAGCCGAACAACGCAATCAACAGCTTCCAGGGCGTGCTCGAGCTCACGGACAAGCCGAAGCAGTCGATTCCGTACGACAGCATCCTCCTACGGGGCTGCATTGTGCGCAATACGGACTGGGTCCACGGCGTCGTCCTCAACACGGGCAAAGACACGAAGATCATGATGAGCAACTCCGCGCCGCCGTCCAAGATGAGCACGATGGACCAGTCGATCAACCGGTACATTGTCGCACTGCTCGCGATCCTTGTCGTCTTCAGCGCCGTGGGGGCCACTGGGGCGGTGGTCTGGAGGCGACACAGTCGCCAGCCGTGGTACCTCGCACTCGGCGAGTCTGGCCACAGCGTGGGGGCGGACTGGGTCACCATGCTCTTCTACTACCTCCTGCTCATGTACCAGTTCGTGCCCATCTCGCTCTGCGTGTCCATGAGCATGGTCAAGTACCTCCAAGCGCAGTTCATCCAGTGGGACAAGCAGATCTACCACGACGCGACCGACACGCCGACGCTCGTGCGCTCCATGTCGCTCAACGAAGAGCTCGGGCAGATCTCGTACGTCTTCTCGGACAAGACGGGCACGCTCACGTGCAACGTCATGGAGTTCCGCAAGTGCTCGATTGGCGGCGTCTCGTACGGCAAAGGCACGACCGAGATCGGACTCGCCGCGCTCCGGCGGACCGGGAAATCACTGCCGTCTACGATGACCAGCCTGGACCAGGCCAAGACTGCGGTGCCGTACGTCAACTTTGAAGGCCCCGAGCTCTTTGCCGACATGAAAGGCGACGCTGGCGCCGCCCAGCAGCGCCGCATCGACGCGTTCTTCACGCACCTCGCAGTGTGCCACACTGTGATCCCCGAGCGTCATGAGAACTCGACGCAAGTCACGCTCTCAGCGTCGTCTCCAGATGAGCAGGCACTTGTCGCGGGCGCCGGTTTCTTTGGCTACGAGTTCGTGAACCGCGCCCCCGGAGTCGCTCACGCTAAAATCCGTGGCCAAGACCGCAAGTTCGAGCTCCTGGACGTCCTCGAATTCAACAGTTCGCGGAAGCGCATGACAACGATCGTACGCAGGCCAGACGGGAAAGTGTGCTTGTACACGAAAGGAGCGGACGCCGTCATCTTTGCGCGCATGGCCGGTGGTGGCAGCCGGAGCGAGGCAGCGCAGCTCCAAGACATGACACGGCGCCACATTGACGCGTACGCCGAGGAAGGGCTTCGCACGCTCACGATCGCGACGCGGGAGCTCAAGCCAGCGTACTACGACGAGTGGGCTCGCCGGTTCCACGACGCGCAGAACAGCCTCGCTGAGATTGACAAGCGCAAGAAAGACTTGCCGAATGCGATCGACGAGTGCATGAACGAAGTCGAGAGCGACTTGGAGCTGCTCGGCGCGACTGCGATCGAGGACAAGCTCCAGAGCGGTGTGCCGGACACGATCGCGAACCTCGCGAGCGCTGGCGTCAAGATCTGGGTGCTCACGGGCGACAAGGAGGAGACTGCGATCAATATTGGCTTTGCGTGTCAGCTGCTCACGAACGAGATGGCAGTGACTGTCATCAGTGCGAGGCAGTTCCCAAAGCCTGAGCTTGTTGAAGCCGAGCTCCAAGCCCAGATCCACGCACGCAGCACTGAGGTGCACGCGTACCTTGCGGCTCCAGTCACGTCGCGTGGCGAGCTGAAGAGCATTGCGCTCGTGATCGACGGCGAGACGCTCGTCCACGCACTGAGCGGACAGTGTCGACCGTTGCTCGCGGAACTCTCGCAGTACTGCAAAGCAGTGATCGCGTGCCGTGTCTCGCCGGCGCAGAAAGCACAGATGGTTGCGCTCATCAAGGACTTCGTCCCAGGCGTCCGCACGCTCGCGATCGGCGACGGTGCGAACGACGTGTCGATGATCCAAGAAGCCCACATTGGCGTCGGGATCTCTGGCCAAGAAGGCATGCAAGCCGTGAACTCGAGCGACTACGCGATCGCGCAGTTCCGCTTCCTCGAGCGCCTGCTGCTCGTGCACGGACGCTGGAACTACCGGCGCATGGCCCACCTTGTTGTCTACATGTTCTACAAGAACATCCTCTTCACAACTGCACAGTACTGGTACACGCTCATGTGCGGCTTCTCGGGCCAAAAGTTCTTCCTCGAGACCGGCGTGCAGCTGTACAACCTCTGCATGACGTCGTTCCCGATCGTCGCACTCTCGATCTTTGACCAAGACGTGAGTGACGACCTCGCGATGAAGTTCCCCAAGCTCTACTACGTCGGACCGCGCGACGAAGACCTGAATCGTGGCATCTTCTCGCTCTGGGTCTTTGGTGCAATCATCGAGTCCGTCATCATCACGCTCGTCGTTGTCCACAGCGTTGAGAACGCGTCGTACGACGGCACGAGCGGCTCCATGTGGCTCCTCGGGAACATCGTCTTTACGCTCGTCGTGCTCATCGCGAACGTGAAGCTCATGCTGTACCAGAACAGCTTCCACGTGGTCAACCACGTTCTGTACTGGAGCTCGTTCATCATGTGGCTGCTCATCGCGCTCGTCGCAGGCCAAGTCTCGCAGTTCTCCGACCTCACGTGGGAGAAGATGACGGAGCAAATGTTCATGACGAACGCGTTCTGGGCCCTCCTCCTCTTCACGCCCATCGCTGCGCTCTCGTACGCGTACTTGATCAGCGGCTTGAAGCTCGCGTTCGCTCCAGAGTACTGGCAGCTCGCGAAAGAGGTCGTCAAGTTCCGACTGGAGAAGACGCTCCTGCACTGGGACGACAACACGAACGCCTCCGTGCCTGTGCCTGTCCGGATCAAGCGCGGTCCGTCCCGGAGCCGCATTGGCCTCGTCGTGCCCACGAACGCAAAGAGCGCGTTGCCGCAGAACATCCTCGCGAACCCGCACAACGGCTTTGCGTTCTCGGTCGACACACACGCGCATGCAGAGGAAGCTCATCGCACGATGACTGGCGCGTCCACACGCTCTATGCGCGAGTCCTAGCTGCTGAACTGATCAATAGACTGCATAACCACCCACTTATCATGCGCTTTTTTATTGGCTGTACGATCGAGAGTCTGTGGTTATTGAACAAACCACCTTCCTCGAACCAGTACGGATAAATACTGTAGATAATGTTACTGCACTCAATCACTTGCGACCGACTCACTTCTGCTACAACTACACACTGGACTCTCTCTCACTTCACGCACGTCAAGGGCTCCAAGCCACCATCATCGCTAGCTTAAACAGCCGGAGACACGCGCGCTTTAAGATTCGTGCGCCGAGCGCGGATCGCAGCGACCATCTCGAGGCGCTTTGGGTCGTTCTCAAAGTCAAAGAGCCGCGACTTGATGCCGTCGAGCCGGATCTCTGCGCCGCTTGGCAGTACGAGCGTCGACGACACTGGCGGCGTTGGCGGCCGCATCGACGCTTCTCGCGACCGCGACCGCGCTCGCGTGTTCATCACGGCGACCGACGCAGGCGGCAGTGGTGCCAATGTCGTCACAGCCGACACACTCGCGCCATAGAAGCTAGTCGACGACGCCATGACGCTCGCGCGGCTCGCAATCGGCGCGGCTACCAGTGCCGCTTTCAAGCTCGGCTTGTCTCTGATAGTATCGCTCGTGGAGCCTCGGCGGTGGGATCGTTTCGCTGACTCCGATGGATTGTAAGGTGATGTAGGCGAGTTCGTTGCTGCGCACCGAGGACACGTCTTGCGCGTTGTGGGACTGCGCGGCACAGTCGGTTCGCAGCGATGGCGACTACGCGGTGGGCTGTTGCCCGACGACCGACTCGGCTCAACTCCTGCGACCTGAACTGGAGACGCTGCAAGTGGTGACGCCGCCTGAGTCGGTGTCCAGCTTGTCGGCGTCGGTCTGCGCAGTGTCGACCCTCTCCGGACCGGAATTCGCGATGGCAGGAGCGGCACTTTCGTTGGTTTGAGCGAAGACGGGGCGCTCGCAAGCTCTTGTTTGAGGACAGAACCTGCAACGTGCACCACAAGCGGCTCTGGGATCACAGCGAGTGGCTCTGCGTCTATCGGCTGGACGTGCTGGTTCAGCTGCGCCTGGTACGCGAGCTCGTAGTAGAGTCCAGCGGTGTCTGAGAGTCCGTCGTCGCACGAACTGTCGGACACGAACGACGACGAGAGCGAGCTGATCGACGCGGTCTCGTCGTTCGTCAAGAACTCGTCATCGTCGTCGTCATCGTCGTCGTTGTCGTCGCGATAGTCGTCGCATCCACTACCATCTTCTTCTGTTTCAACGTCGTCGTGATGACTGGCGAGCTTGTCTGCGACTTTCAGAGTGGCCGCTGCGTCCTGTGCGTACTCTCCTCCGCCTCTGTTGTTGTCCTGGGATTTCTGGAGCTGCACTCGCGTTTCAGTCTCCAACGACACCCGCTCCTCTCGTTCTTCCATCGCCAGGTCGCAGAGCAGTGCGCGGTCACTGAGAATCGGCTCGGGGAGCTCTTCGAGCGTCAAGACGGACGCAGCCCGTTTCAACCGCAGCGAGCGCGAGTACGCTGGCCGCGGACAGTCGGGGACGCTGCGCGCCATGCCGTTGAACCGGGCGATGAGCTCGCGCACAGTTCCGTCAGCCACGTCCGCGCAGCACGCAGAACTGCTGTTATCGGCGGTGGCGCAACCTGCGGTCTCGAAGCGCCGCACGAGCGCGACGACGCGTCTCGGTGATGCCATCGTTGCGTGAGTCTGAGTCGTTGCTGGTGAATAAATACGCTATTGAGCAGGATCGGATACATCGCGTCGGGTGTGAGTTGCGTTGTTGGAGGCAAGCAGACATGCAAAACGACGCACGAACAGCGTCAAGTGAGCGCTCACGACGGAGAGAGGCGACGTACGAGTTCGAGTGTGTGTGTGGTTCAAATCTGTCGAAATCGGCTTTGAACAGCAAAAGCTCGCAATTTTATCCAGCAACAGCTCAAGGCGCGAAATCGTCCGCTTGAACAAGGCACTTTTGGTGTGGTTCCTATTCAGCGACATGTGGAGGGATCGATCGGAGGAGCTGAGTCAGCCCTCCGTCAACCCATCGCGCCCCAGCAGCTTGAGGGGGCTGAGCCGCTGCATGCAAGTGGGGCTGGGCTGTGGTCGGTAGCTTTTAATTTGGCTGACAGCAGCGCCGGCATGGCGCTCCTCAAGGACGGCAACGATTCCCAGACACATGACTTGCAGGACCTTGCTGATAGGTGAGTCTGTGAACATGGCTAACTACCTAAAAAACTGTGACAGGAAAGATACAATGCCTATTTAAACAACTGATGCCCATCACCCCGAGAAAACGCGCGCAAAATCGCCAGCTCGAAAAGTGCTCCGACCTGCCGCTTGCTTGGCTCGTGCGCGTCGGTTGACTGAGAGAGCCCCGAGCTACAGTACTGACAGGCCTTGCGACGCACAGCCACACAAACTGAAGTCCGTAGGTGGCAGCGTTTGCTGGAAACTTGCTGTGTCTTCGTGCATCGATTGAGTTGAGTCAAGTCACCAGCTCACCCTGAAGTCGCGCGAGTCGCAACACCGCCACGAAGCGACTCTGCAGACAGGACGAGGAGGAACGCAGTGGTCGGTCGGTCAGTCCCCCCTTTCAGCAACCCACTTGCTCGTTTGTCTCGTCAGTCGATCGCTCGCTTGTGTGCGTGCGTGCGTGCTTTTCAGCTTGTCTCTTTCTTTCGTCATTCCAGGCGAAGCATCTGCGATCTCCACGTCGGACAATGAACGCGCTGTCGCGGCGACCTGTGGACAAAGACCATCGCCTGACTTGTGCGATCGTCTGAAGGGGAGTTTGCAGGAGCCAAACGGTTGCTGCTCGCAATGTCTGTCGGTGTTGACGCGCACTTGAGGTTCCTCACGTACTGTTCCTGAGATCATCTTTGGGTGAGGAAGCGGTCACCTCGCACCAGCAGCTAGGAATTGTCACAATACCGACAACCACAAGTTAGTACAGTAACCCACACTCTATCGTCCGGCATGACGCTTGGCACGGAGTCTGTTGCTTTGGTCCTCACGCAGCGCTGCGTTGACTGCGGCTCGCTATCTGCTCACATTGCTTCTTCCGCCTCTGCGTCATCAGGCTGCTGTTCCTCATCCACTCTCATTTCTACGAGTAGTGGGTCTGCGTCTCCGTCCTTGGCGCCAGCGTCGGTGGTCCGCTTCTTCCTCCATTCTCGCTCAGCTGCGACCTGTGTCTGTAGGAACCCAGCCATCGAGTCTGCGAAGCGGTCGAGACGACTTTCGTGCACGCGGGTTTGGGCGTCGAGCGCGCGCTCGAGACGCAGTTGGCGTCGTTCGAGCGTCGCGACAGTCTCGGCTTTCTCTTTGAGCGCGCGAGTCGCTTCATGGCTACGGAGCTTTGCGGCGTCCGCCATCTCCTAGTCAAAGCGAAAAGAGTGCAACATTAGTTCAGTGGTCCACGCCAGCCAGTTACCGCAATGCAGAGCACGCGTCTCTACTCCCGGTGCACACAAACCGCACCCGGATCCGGTCTTCGTAGCTGTCTCGCAGCCGCACGAGTCTGGCGTCCTGTTCTTCCAGCCGCCGTACGTGCGCTTCAAGCTTCTCTTCACACCTTGCTTGTTCTTTCGCTGCACTGGCAAGCAGATCTTCTTTCGCACGGATCTCCTGAAACTGCTTCTCGAGTTCGTCGCGATGGCAGCGCTGAGCGTCACCGCTGCTTTGCTGGAGCAACGCATTCTCATTGCGAAGCCGCAAGACCGCCTCCGTGAGCCTCTCGACATCTCGCTCGAGGTGCAGTCGTCTGTTCTTCACTTCGACCACTTGTGCTTCGATCGAGAGCACGGACCGCTGAATACGTTCCTGGACGTCCATCTCCCAGTGCTTCTTGAGCTCCGAGATCTCGCGCTCGTGGCTGATCTTAGACTCGAGCGCGCTTGCCTGCACGCTCTCGAGCTTCTCCTTGAGACCCGACACGCTGGCCCGGTGCTCGTCGAGCTGCAGTGTCGTGTGGCTGAGCTGACTCGTGAGCGAACGCACTTCCAACTCGTGCTGACGCTGCTGAGCTGCAATGGTGCTGTGGTGACACGCCACTTGCTGTTCGTCTCGCTTCTCGAACTCTTTCTGCGCATCCAGTAGCTGCTTCCGAAGCTTGTCACCTTCGGCTTCCAGCGATCTGTCGACGCCATTCGCAGTGCACATCTCTATCCCTCAGCAACAGGCAGCAGCAGCTCCACAGCGCAAGCCCACCAGCAGTCTCGCACGCACCGAACACTGAGGCTCAACTTGTGCAGCTCACTGTCCTGCGCGTACTTCTGGTCCTCAAGCTGTGCGATCAGCTTGCTCTTCTGCTCGAGACTCGCGCTGTGCAGCGCTTCCGAGTGGCTCAGCTTCTCGCGCATGGCGCTCAGCTCACGCTCGAGCGCTGTCCGGCTCGCGCGGTACTCGTCAAACTCGATCGAGCGCTTGTTTTCCAACGTTTCCAGCTGCATCTTAAGCTCGTGGCTCTCGTGCCTTGCATCCGCCCCCCACTGCTGGTGCCGGTTGCGCTCTTCCTGGAGGCTCTCGACGTCCTTGCGCAGCATCACCACCTGCCTCTCGCTCTCCTCGACGCGCTCACTCTGCCGTACAACAACGAGCGCGTCAGGTAAAGAGCAAACCTGAATGCATGTAAAGCACCAACGGAAGCGAGGCGTTTGTACCAGACGGTGTGCCTCTTTGTGTGCTGTCGCCAGCTCGCACTCAAACGCCTCCTTCTCTGCAAGCACCTGGAGAAGAAGCTGATCGTCCGCGTGTTTTTCGGCGCCTTTCGTCCTGTCCTGGTCCAGGTCAGGACTCACAGGCTCAGGTCCAGCGAACGCTGCTGACAGCGGTGGTGGCTCCTGGAACGCGCGGTTCCGCGCAAGCAGCTTCTCGATCTCCTCTGCATGCTTGAGGCTGCTGTTGTTCCCCACGAGCTCGAGCGCAACGAGCGTATGGTTCGTCTGCAGCGCCTCACGGAACGCGAGTACTCCAGCGTTCCCGACGTCGTTCCAGCGCAAGTCGAGGTGTCGGAGCGTGCGGTTGCGTGCGAGCGCTTGGGCGAGCGCCTTGGCGCCTTCCGGTCCCACGTTGTTGTTGCGGAGGTCAAGTGCCAGCAAGCGCGTATCAGTGGTAAGTGCGGCCGCGAGCGCCTCAACGCCGTGGTCAAGGAGCCCCACGTTGTTCCACTCGAGGTTGATCGACATGATGTTGTGCGGTGCTCGGAGTAGTTCGGCGAGCGCGACTGCACCTGCGGCTTCGAAGCGGTTGCCACGCAGGTCGAGCATTGCAGGGAACGGCGCACGCCGCGCCTGCGCTACAATCTCGGCACACTTGGCGTCACCCCAGTACGCGTTGCTGAAGTCGAGTGTGTGGGGCGACGACGGCAGCGTCTCCTGCGCTCCTCCACCTGTCATGGTCGTGGTACTTATCTGGATCTTGAAAAGTCGTATTGTATGTAATGTGGACCACACGAGGAGCTCAACAGAGAGCGATAGGAGCCTCTCGCATTTCAAATGCATTGCCATCTTGCGTCTTTGTGACTCAAGTTGTATGTGGGCTCAGTAATCTGCGCTTCACAGGACGACACCCGCTCGCGTGCTCGCAGGAAGGGACTGTACTCTGTGTATACGAATTCATATCCTGGAAGTCCTTTACGCTTTCGAAAGCCCTTCGATACAACGTCCAAATCCAATCCCAGAGCCGGAATATTGGGTGGGAAACGTATTCGGATCCGCCCAGGTTGTTCGCCACAGTTTACCATCCCACATTGTGCTCGCTTACATACCCTCGCCACGACCTTTGCCTGTCACCACCGCCCAGTCACCAGTGCGAAATTCGCCGTGTGCTGCGTACTTCGGCTCACAATGGCGATTGGTGCTGCCTCTAAAGGAGCAACGCTCGTGACGCGACTACAGCGCAAGAGCGACGGCGCACAGTGCGTCGACCTCGTGGAGCTCGCCGACCAGACGCTCGCAGTTGACAAACACACGCTCGTGACAACCGTAGATCCGCAGCTCGCAGCTGCTGCGTTGCGTGAACTCGACATGCACCTCACGCTACTGCAGGCGCCGCCCTCATCGTCCACCCACCACGTCGTACAGCTGATCAGCTACTGGCTCGACAGCGAGCGCCTCCACCTGCTGCACGAGTTCTGCGCACGTGGCGACCTGCTCGCTGTGCTGCGACACGAGAGCCGAATGGAGACCGCAGGCTTCCCGCGCGAGACGCTCTGCACTCGCAACGAGAGCGGCGTACGCGCCATCTTTGCGCAGACGCTGCAGGGCGTCGCTGCACTCCACTCTGCCGGCATCGCACACCTCGACCTGTCGCTCGAGAACGTATTCGTCACTGCATATGGTGACGTGCGGGTGGGCGACCTGGGCCACGCCGAGCGCTTCCAACGCTCCAGTAATGGTCGCGTGGTGCACCAGTGTCCATTGAGCGTCGCGAAAGCCGCGTACGCGGCGCCGGAGATACACACAGCCGGAATCCCTATCGACGTCACCATGGCGGACACGTGGGCACTCGGCGTCATTCTCTGGCAGCTCTGGACCAAGTCGCCGCTCGTCCGGACGGCGACGCACGACGACCCGCTCTTCTGTCGCATGGAGCGTGACGGGAGCCTCGTGGCGCTCGAGGCAGCCTGCCCTGTAGAGCTGGCGATGGCGCCGCCAGAGCTACGCGATCTTCTTGTGCGGCTGCTGACGATCGACCCGCTACTTCGTCTCTCTGTCTCGGAGGCGCTGCACCACCCGTGGATCACGTCGCAGCCACTTGCAACCGTGGCTTCACCCCAGTCGACTACTACCACACCGATGGTAGCAGTAACAGCGGTGCCCCAGTCCAAGCTCCGACGTATTATCGCCAAGCCGCCGACCAGAACCGTCACTGAGCCGTCGTCGTTCAAACTCATGGACGAGAGCTTGGAAGACAAGAAGAAGATTGAGGAGAAGAAGAGACGCGTGTCGAGAAGACACGCAGCGGCTCGTGCAGCGGCGAGGTCATCGCGCTTGAGAAGACGCGCGTGAGCATCCGCAGCTCCGTTACAGCAGCGTCGGAGTTGAATGTGTAAATGTCGGGAACTTTTGTGGTACCAGAAGGGAGATAAGTGGTAAGTGTGTGAGTAATGATGTCGTGTAGCTGATGATGACCAATGGTGTCGTCACGCCCGTAACAATTGGATCTAATTATAGTGTGGGTGTCAGAAGCGAAACGGATGAGCGTGTCGCCTCTTCTAAACGACACGAACAACCTCACCTCGCCTGTGCATGGGTGTGCCACCCAAGCGGCAGAATGCGACGCCACTTCCTCTTCCCAGGCCAGGAGCACGAGAACGGCGTCGGTGATGGGGACGCCAACCTCTTGGGGCTCTGGCTCGAGCGTCGTGCACAGTTGCTGCACCGCGAGGCGCTCGCGCGGCTGCTCGCGCTCTTCTGGGACCTCGTGAAAGAGTCGCACGCGGTGGCGCTCTCGCCGACACGCTACACCGAGTTCTTTGCGCGCGTCGCCGTGGCGCTGCTCCAGTCGGTCAACAGCGAGAGCGCGTCGACGATCGCCCAGCGTGACTGGCTGTACGACTCGGAGGGCAGTAGCTGCGCCGCAATGTCGTTCGAGCACTTCCGCGAAGCCGTCCTACAGGTCGCAGAGCTTGTGCTGCCTGTCGAGAGCGACGCGTCCATGTTCGAGTCGTTCTTCCTCGAGCTGCGCGAGTGCATCGCGACCACAGACTCACTGACTCTTCCCACCAGCCACGAGAACAGCATCAGCAGTAGTGGTGCAGACGACGGTCCGGCATCGGACGATGCGTCACCGCGGACGCTTCAGACCTCGTTCTCGGCGCCGCATCTGTACGAAGCCGCTGCGACGTTTGTGTTGCGTCCACTGCGAGCCGTGGCCAAGATCCGCGGCGCATTCCTGCAAAGGATGCCGCCCGACAGTGAGCAGCTCAAGGCGATCAGCGCACTCGCTCCGCCCGACTCACAGCGCATGTCTCTCAAGCAGCTGCTACTGAGCTACAACCCCCGCAAGTTTGCGCTCTCACGCAAGTTCTCAACGCTCTTTGACGAGAACGAGCGGCCACGGAACCAATCGGTTGACTTCGAGAGCTACCACGACCGTCAACAAGTGCGAGACGAGCTCACTGGAGATCAAGACACGGACACAGTGACAGCGAGCTGTCTCGCGGCGCTCACTGCTGTGTCTGCGCCGAGCTCATCGCGGATCCTCAACGTTGAGAGCACGGACGACTGGGATGCAGAGCTCGCGGCGATTCGGTCGTTGGAGCAGTTCCCGGCGCTCCGAGTCGCGGTCGTGGGGCCGCCGCACTCGGGGAAAACGCGGGTGTCCAAGATGCTCGCGAAGACGCTGCACTTGCGGTACTTCTCGGTCGCAACTGCTCTTGAAGGCGCGGTCAAGCGGAAGAGTGCTCGTATGGCGGTGCGAGCCGCCACCACCGCTGTTGCAGCCATGGCGGCATCCAAAGCTGCGGAGTTGGAGGCGGCTACAACAACAGCGTCCGAAGAGCAGGAGGCGGACAGTGATGCAGCAGACCAGACAGCAGCGGTCAACACCGAGTCAGCACCAGAAGAAGCGACGATCACCACCGTTCTGCCCCCCGAGACGCTGGGTGAAGAAGACTTGGTGTTCTCGGACGCGGATCTGGACGATCTCTTTGCTGGCCGCGCTCTCCTGCGGCCAAAGTGCCTCGAAGTGTTCATCTACTACGCCAGGAAGTCGCTCTTAGGTACGGGCAGTTCCGTGATGTGGTCTCTGTGCATATGTCTTTGCTGAGATGGACTCTGTTCTCACGCGTTTGGTGGCGATATGTTCTTGTCCTGATCGACGACGCAGAGGGCGTGGGTGTCGTGATGGACGATGTCCACCCCGCCGAGATTGAAGGTGAGATCGGCACGGACTACTTGGTCGCTCTCTCAGCATCACATGACGACGTTCAGCAGCAGGCGCGGCAATTCACCGTCGCTCCGACTTCGCGGCGCGTCTACTCAGCTCGAGAGCGCGCAGTCCTGGAAGAAGACGAGGCGACGATCGAGGCAATGGGGTTCGCGGACTGCATGCGCGTCGTGCCACCAGCAGCCGAGCTTAACAAGGCTTCAGAAGCGACCCACGGTCCGCAGACTGGCGACCAGATCCTGAGTGAAGAGGACGACGCTGTTCGGGATGCGGAGAACGGAGACGACGCACCTGCGACTGCAACGCTGGATGAGAGCGACGCCGACGCAGAAGGCACTGAGGTGGCGCTGCCATTCGTAGAAGAGCCGACTCAGGCAGAGAGAAACGAGGTTGAGCCGCCAGGAGAGCCCACGCTGCCTATCGGTGCGCTGCTGATGGAGAGCTTTCGAGATCATTATCGCGATTACTCGAGCCGTGTCGAAGCTCGGCTCGCAGCGCGTGCAAGTGGCAGCTGGCCCCCGAATGGGGTCGCCCAGCGATATCATCTCATCCACGTGCTTGCATCGCAGTCGCCCTCTGTAATCCTCGATCAGTGCGTGTACGCGATCACTGGTGTACGTGCTTGCTCTCTATGGCCCGGACCCCCTGAGGTGCTCAACTGCATCTCGCAATCTAACTCACACACCGTTCGTGATTGCGAATACGCAGAGCGCATTCGGTATATCGCGGGCAAGTGTGTCGCGGCGGGTGGTTCCAGTCTCGCTTCCTGATGAACTCGCTGCACCGTTAAGCTCGCGAGCCGACCAGATACGGTGGCTGCTGTGCGGCGACTGGAGCACGCTCGAGAGCAAGGCGGACGAGAGCGTCGGCGACGAGAACGTCAAGAGTGATGCAGGAACGACGTCGCTGCACGACGACTGGCGGCTGCTACCGTCGAGATCCAGCAGGCGGCGGCTGTCGAGGTGGCGAGAGTTCTGCCCAGTCACGTCTACAGGTGGGAGCGGACTCGTCCTCGGAGATCCGAGCTTCGCAGCCGTCTTCGCTGACCGCGTCTACTTGACTGCGTCTCAAGACGCGCGGGACGCATTCTGCGCACACCCACTGCAGTTTCTTCGCAGGCAGCCACAGACGAAGCCGTTCACTCGTATCTGGCTCGTCAGCAATGGTGGGCTGAGCTCGTCGATGGCAAGCTGTCTGCCAGCCCTCGCAAGAGCACTGGGTGGGCTACCAGCGCTCGATACGATCGACGTGCTGGCGAAGCGTTGCTCGATGGCGGTGCAGATGGAGCTCATGGAAGGGAAGTCATTGTCTGCAAGTCACGCCGCGGAGATCGTAGCGAATGTGATTCGCGCAAGCAGCGACGGAGATCGACACGGATGGGTGCTGGCGAACCTCCCGTTCACCACAGAGTCTATCGCAGCTCTGAAGAAGCACGACTGCCTCCCGAAGGTTGCGATCGTGCTCGAACCGAGCCAAGAGAAGTTCAAGAGCCAGTCCAACCACTCGAGCTGCGATGACGACGGCGTACTGCTAACGAAGCTCAGAATCCAACACTTTCAGTCCTCACTGGCGGCCGCGGCTGAGGCCGCAGAGGAAGCGGGTGTCGTAGTCAAGATGAGTGTTTTCCATGACGACACTGCTGACACTGTTGCGGCTCTCTGGCAGCAGCTGGACCCACTCGCGTCTCGAGTCGACCGTGTAGAAGACGGCCACGTCGCTGCAGAAGATCTGGCAGCTGCGTTCGCTCTGTCTCCGACTCCCGATAGCGAAGGCGACAGTGTCGACAGCGGTGCCAACTCCACACCAGCTTGTCAGATCGGTGAAACGAACCGATTCTGCCCGGTTTCTTGGGCCGAGAAGCACACGCTCGTCCCTGGGCTGCCGAACTTCGTCGCAGCGTTCAACGCAAAGTTCTACTGCTTCGCTGGCAGACGCGAGTTGGACGCGTTTGAGCGGAACCCGCTCAAGTTTGTGCCGTCTGCGCACCGCGCTACCGCCTCGCTCGTGCCTCTGATTCTTGTGCTCGGAGTGCGTGGGGCTGGCGTCGCTGAGTTCGTCAATAGCACAAGCGCTTGCAAAGGTGATCGCGAGTACGTCGTAGTGAGTGCTGACCTTGCCCTCGCAGATGCAGAGCTGGCGAAGCGGCTGCGAACAGAGTCGCTCCGCAGCGAAGAGCTCCAGCGATCACGACTCGAGCTGTACGCTCAAGTCCTCAAGGACGAGCTCCAGCGCTGCGAGACGCAGTGGCGCGGGAAGAGCGCTGCTGATCCAAATAGAAGCGACGGCTGCGTCCTGCTCGGTGGACTCGGAGCCGACGACTCACGCCTGCCGTCGCCAGAGCTGCTGCAGATTTGCTTCAAGCAGGACACGTTCCCGCTTCTCGTGATCCCTGTCCAGATCGACGCAGGACAGGCAGTGCAGGCGCAGCTCAGAGCGTGGAAAGCAAGCCAACCGGAGCGCAGGAAGAAGCTCGCAGTGCACCGTATCGTGTCCGAAGAAGGTGACGACGGTGCAGAAGGCGGTGGTGCTGACGAGTCCGAGAACGACGCCGAAGCGGACGAGATGCAGCGTCTCCAGGAGCAGTTCCAGGCGGACCAAGAAGCGCTGGACGCCGCGATCGACGCGTTTCGAGCGCGTGGCGTCCCAGTCGCAGTTCCAATCGACAGATCGGGATCGAGCCGACAGTGTGCGAGCAAGTTCACGACGGAGCTCGATACGCTGATGGCGCGGAAGAGCTCACTCTTTGAGACAACCGAGGTGCTTGCAAGCCAAGAGGAGCTGGCGCGAGTGCTCGCTACTGGCGAACTCGCTGTCGGGAAGCACAGCACGACGTGTCCAGTGACACACGGTGACAACAACTCGCGTACGCCGCCGCCCAATATTGTCGCGTACCGTGAGCGCGTGTACTTCGTTCGAGGCAGCGACGCGACAGCCAGGTTCCGAGCGAATCCGTCTCGGTTTGTGCACGATCAACCTTCTACAGCCCCATTACTGAAGCCGACGTGCTGTGTGGCAGGCGCTCCGACGGTCGGGAAGTCGCAGTTTGCGTTAGCGCTCGCCGACCACTACGACCTTGTGTACGTGTCACCGCGGTCGGCGATCGAGTGGGTGCTAATGTGTTGCGGAGGAACGGCGCTGAGTCGGCGGCTCCGAGCCACTCAAAGCGCCGGCGCACAGCCTGACGCGAGCACTGTCGCAGAAGCTCTCGCGACGCGAGTGCTGTCGTCTGAATGCCAAGTGCGCGGGTGGGTCCTCGACGACGTGTTCCAGCAGCCTGCTGATCTCCAGCGCTTCGCGAACCGCGAGCGCCCATTGCTACTCGACCCAGACGTCCTGTTCCTGCTTGATGGCGACTTTGCCACGGTGTGGGAGCGTAAAAAACGCCTCCTTGTGCGGTCGAAAACGGGGTCGGACGCTGCTGACAGCAGCGACGCGATCACACAAGTCGCTGGTGCCGAGCTCGAGGCTGCACAGGAGCTGCTGGCGCACGAGTTTGCTGTTTGGCAGCGCTTGCGCCTCGACCTGCTGAGCTACTGGAGTCTCGAGTTCGGCAGCATCCACGTTCAACAGCTCCAAGCGACCCGGAGCTCGCTCTGGAGATGCCTCGCACAGGCACGCGAGCGGCTCGACGAGGTCGTTGCCAGGACCCGGGCTCACCGACAGGACCTCGCTGCGGACCGACCCGCGGGTGTCGACAGTGTCGTCGTGCGCCGCACTGTGCTGAGATCGCAGGCCCACCCGGTGTTCCGAGGCTTCTGCCCTGTTGAGCTCGCAGCCTCGCGGTACGTTGGGACTTCGACGACGACGAGTCGAGAGCTGTGTGTCCAGTACGGAGAGCATTTTGTGTGGCTCGCGAGCGCGTCCAACGTGCACCAGCTCCTGGCGCGACCGACCGAGTTCCTCGGCAGCGCCGATCTCGAAAACGACGCGTGCGCGCTGATCTCAAAGGCGCCGCTCGATGCGTCACTGTTGAGTCTGCTGTTGGTCGCGGACTGCGAGTTCCCAGAGCTCCGAGGCTACTGCCCCGTGACGTTCAAGCTCGGCAACGGAGCGAAAGACTGGGCGTCGCTCGTGTTGGGCCACGTCTTCTATCGTGCGACGTATGCTGACAAGGTCTACTTCTTTGCGTCCGAGGCGGCCCGGCGCCAGTTCTTGCTCGAGCCAGCGCTGTACGCGCACCAGAAGCTGCCCGTAAAGCTGCCACCGCAGCTCTCGGCCGCGCTCACCAAGAACTACGCAGGTAAACTCGAGCAAGAGCTCGCAGCCGTGCTCAACGAGAGCCTGCTCGTGCTCGGCAGCGAACGCCCCAAGTTCCCGCTCGTGAGCTCGCGTGCGTCCGCGTGCGTGTACTTAGCACTGCTGCTCAAGCTCCGCACGAAGACGCTGCTTCCAGAGCCAACGCGACGTGCTCTTGGCGACAAGAAGACGGCGTTTGAGTGCGACTGTCGTCTCGGCGGGACGCTCAAGGCTGCGAGCACGCCCGCGAACGCGTCCTGCGGCTCGGCTGTGCGAGGTGTACGCGCTGTTCTTCGCGACGCGGCCAGCGCGACCGCGAGCGAGGACGAGGTGCAGGCGCTGAGCCGGCGGTTCGACGCGATCACGGGCGACCCGAGCGCAAGTCCCAGCGACCGAGTGGCCACTGCGCGTGGGAGGTTCTTCGAGTACGCTGGACTGTCGATGAGTACAAAGAGATGAGGGAGTAGAAGTACAGTAGATCGACAGAGAGACCAACATACGAACATACGTGCTGTCGAATGACACCATTCATTCATTGAGAAAGAGAGCGAGCGAGTGTGTCGCTGTCGCTTGTCAGTCGTCACACACTCGCTCAGTGCTGCTTCGCCAAGAGCGGCGTCTGCTCGTCCGTGCGATGGTCGGGGGCGACCTGGACGACAACAAACGCGTGCGTGTCGGCGTCGTCCGTGCCCTTGTGCGGCGGGCGCCAGAAGTTGAGCAGGAGCGAGAAGAGGATCACGGGCACCGACGAGAGGAGCTCCGAGAGGCCCGCGAGGGCCGGGGGTATCGCCACGTGCGGGTACAGCGCACCACACGCGAGCGGCATCATGAGCGCGTTGTACAAGAAGCCCCACGAGAAGTTCCACTTGATCATGCGGTTCGTCGCACGCGAGAGGTCGAGTGCGTTAAGCAAGTCGCGCAGGTCGTCCTTGACGAGTACGAGGTCCGCCGACTCGATCGCCACGTCCGTGCCGGCACCAACCGCAATGCCGACGTTCGCCATCGCGAGCGCCGGGCCGTCGTTCACGCCATCACCGACAAACGCCACGTTCTTGCCAATGCTCTGGAGGAGCCGCACCTTCTCGACCTTTTGGTGCGGCAGCGCGTCTGCGATCACTGAGACCGCTGGGATCCCCAGCATCGCAGCGATCGACAGTGCCGTCTCGCGCTGGTCGCCCGTCACGATCCACGGCTGGATCTTCTGCCGCTTGAGCTGCTCGACCACGAACCGCGCTTCCGGTCGCGGTGTGTCTCGCAGCGCGACTACTGCGACAAGCGTGTGCTGCACTGCGACGCCGACGACGACATACCCGCGCTGCTGCATCTCGGCGTTCGCCGTGTCGAGCGCGACCGGCACTGCGATCTTGAGCACACTCTGCATCCACTTGAACGACCCGATACTCACAGCGACGCCGTCCACCTGCGCGCTCACGCCGCACCCCGGCACGGAGCTGAACGAGACCGCTGCACCAGTGCGCTCCGGTACGCGCAGCTGCCGTGCGTGCGCGACCAGCGCTTTGCCAATCACGTGCTCGCTGTTCGTCTCGGCTGCAGCAACCAAGCTCCAGAGCTGAGACGCGTCCACGTCGCTGTCTGCGAACGCCGCGTCGACGACCGCGAGCTTCCCGCTCGTTAGCGTCCCGGTCTTGTCGAACAAGACTGCGTCAACTTTCTCGAGAGCTTCGACAGCGACGCCGCCTTTAAAGAGCACGCCAAACTGCGAGCCGATCGTCGTCGAGACCATGATCGCAGTCGGGACAGCGAGGCTGATAGCGCACGGACAGCTGATGACGAGGATCGTAATCGCGAACCGGAGCGCAAACGGGAACGGCGCCCAGCCGTGCGTGTCGACGCTGCCTGCACGCGCCAAGTGGTACCACATGGCAAACATGACGACCGAGAGCGAGATGATGAACGTCGTAAAGTACGACGCGACCACGTCCGCGAGCGTCTGGCTCACGCCTTTCGACGCCTGCGCTTCACCGACAAGGTTCACAATGCGCGCGAGCATCGACTCGGTGATCGTGTGCGTCACACGCACCACGAGCACGCCGTGTGCGTTAATCGTCCCGCCAATCACTGTCGCGCCGGGCTCCTTCGCGACTTTCCGGGCCTCGCCAGTGACCATCGACTCGTCCACCGTGCTCGCGCCGTCAACGACGACGCCGTCGGTCGGGATGCGCGTGCCGGGCAGGACGCGCAAGAGGTCGTCGCGCTCCACGAGGATCACGTCAATGTACGACTCTTTCAGCAACGCGTCTTCGTCCGCGCTCTCGAGCAGGATCGCTGTCTTGGCTTGGATACGCAAGAGCGCGTCGACGCTGTTCGACGCCTTTGCCTTGACAATCTTCTCAATGTACCGTCCCACGAGGATGAGCGTGATGAGCAGCGCGGTAACCTCGAAGAACGTCTCCGATCGCACGGGGTTGAGTCCAAAGATACCGAGGACCACCGTGGCGACCGAGAACGCGTACGCAGTGAACGAACTGAGCGAGATGAGCACGTCCATCGTCACGCGGGAGCTGAAGCGGAGCGCCAGGAACGCGCTCTCGTGGATCGGGTACGCAACAATGAACAGGATCGGCGTCGCACAGAGGAGGCTCACTGCGTCCTTGATGCTCAGTCCTGGCAAGAGGTCGCGGTCCGCTGGGTTCGTGTGCGCGACCAGCGGTAGCACGAACTCCATGAGCACGATCGGCAGCGCGAGGAGGCCGCTCGCGAGGAGGTAGTTGCGGAACTTGGCGGCCTCAGCCTCTTCGTTCTGGACAGCGAGCGGCCGGGGACTGGACGCGTACACTTGGAAGCCCAGGACGTGCGAGAGGTGGCGCACGATCGTGCGGGCGCCAGTCGCGTCCGGATCGTAGTCCACCAGCACAGCCCGCTGGCGGCCCACTGTACGCGGCAGCGACGACGCTGCTGCAACCGCCGCGTCCGACACGTCGGTCGTCTCTGCAGCCGCGACGACGCCGTTCATGGCCAGCAATAGCGTTCGAACGCGTTCCGGGCTCTCAAAGCCAATGTGGAGCACGATCGTCACGAGCGACTCGTCCGGCATGATGCCAGCAGTGAAGCCGAGGCTAGCGACCATCTCTTCGACTGCTTGGGGCGAAATCACGGTCGGGTCGTGCTCCACTACGCCGCGGCTCGTGAGTAGACTCACAGTCACGCTGTGGACGCCCGAGCGCGTGGCCATGAACGTCTCGATGCGCGTACAGCAGCCGCTGCACGTCATCCCGCCGATCGCGAGCCGCAGCGTCGCAGTCGTCACTGGCCGGTTCGCGAGCCCAGCCGCGCCGCCAGGACGACCGCCACCATTCCCTGTGGTCTTGTGGTGCGTTGCTGTCAGCGCCATGCTCACGCCGCGTTCGTTCTTAAACTCCGTCACGCGGTCGAAGAGGCGCTCGCGCACACGGTCGGGGTGGCTGGTCGAGTGCTTGCGCTCCAGTGGTTTGGTGGCAGAGGAGGACGAGCCACAGCAGCCAGTGTCCATCTTGGTGACACCGGAGCAGCCGGTCGACGCCACTTCCACCACTGTTGGCGCGCAGCAAGAGCTCTTGGGCTTGGCAGCAGCCTTACAGCCACCCGTTGATGCAGTGGATGGGCTGCGCCCGTTCTCCTTTGCTGCTGGCGTGCAACACGAGCTCTTGGCTCCAGAGCCGCATCCAGTGGCCGCTGCTGGCTGCTGTGGGGCGCGACAGCCGTCGCCTTGCGCTTCTGACGAGCCATTGGCACCACCAGAACTGCAACAGCCCTTAGCGACAGCCGCAGGTGCGTTCGTTGGTGCACAACACGAGGCGCCGCACGCGTCGTCCGTCTCCACGGACGCTGCTGCTGCGCTCGTGCAACACGCGTCTGAAGCAGCAGGTGGAACCCCAACCGCAGGCGGCAGAAGCGGACTCTCACTCGCTGGCGCCGCCTTTGAGGAGCAGCAGCCGCCGCTTGTCTCCACCCCACAGCACGCGCTCTCGACCACAACGTCCTCGGTCGCTGTCGCCGTACCATTGGTAGCCGATGGCGTAACGACACTCCCAGGCGCAACTGCAGGCGTCACTTCCACCGGCGCATCGTCGCCGCAGCAGCCGCTCGCACAACAGCCGCCGTTCGTCTCCTCCTCCGCGTCCTGCGGCTCTGGTGCGATCACGACGACTGCAGCCGCCGCTTCTTCCTTCTCTGCGTGAAGCGGTATCAGTAGCGCTGCTATTTCAACCGCTTCCGAAGCACCTCCTGTCCCGTTCGCTTTCTGCTTCACAGCGCCGCTCTTGCTCTTCTTGCGCACCATGGCCACCGTCGAGGGATTGGAACGAGAGCGAGCGAGAGAGCGAATGAGTCAAGTAATGGAATGGGAGAACGCCACGCCACCACGCACGACTCAGGCTTGGCTTCAGTGAGCCATCACACTTATTAATTTTGGGAGTAGTTTTCTGCCTGTGGGAGGATGCGCAGTGCCACCATTCCCTTTCGTAAAGCGGGAAACAAATTGATGAACTTGCTTGGAGTATATGAGTTGATTTATAACGATTATTCGATTTAACCAGGGGATATTATGAAATCGCACTTGAGAGAACTATTAGAAAACGTGGTAACCTGGTCAGCCACGGATCTCGGCAATGGAGCGCGATGTGGTGCCCAAGTGGCTTGGGAGCGACGTCTCCACGACCACGACCACCATCTCAGCATCAACAGGAGCAGCAGCAGGTGGCCCAACGAGCTACGGGACTCTGCCGTCCTACAACCCGCCGCTCTTCTTCGAGATCGTCGAGGACGGCGTCTTCCGCTCCAACAAGTGCGACGCGTCGTCCTTCCCGTACCTCGCGACGCTGCAGCTGAGCACCATCGTGTACTTGTCCTACGACGACCTCTCGCGTGAGCTCGTGGACTTTTTTAAAGAGCGCGACGTGAATGTGGTGCGTGCGTGGTTTGAGGAAGCGCACGCTTGTGTGGAGAAGGATGGCGATCTGTTGCTAGCTGCTCTCGTGGTGGCTCTCTTCCTGTGCTTGTGCGTCCACGTGTGTTCTCACTCTCACACGACACGCTCCACCTTCGCTGCGCAGATCCACTTGGGGCAAAAGTACCGTAATAGTGCGCCTTGGAAGGGCGTGAGCGAAGGGATGGCGAAGGAGGCGATCGAGCACATCCTCGACCAGCGCCGGCACCCGATTCTCGTCATGTGCAAGTGCGTGTGTGTCTCTGCTTACTACGCTGTGGAGCCCAGTATCACACGGCCACGAACATTGAGAGGCTGACGGGAGTGTGACCATTCCAGGACGGGCGTGCACTTCTCTGGTACGATCATCGGCTGCTTGCGGCGTCTCCAGAACTGGAGTCTGACTGCGACAATCGACAAGGTGCGGCAGTGATGATGGCCTAGTGAACCACTCCAGCGCACTCTTGACCGTCCGGATCTCTCGCTCTCCCTACTCACGTACGCACTTCCTTCTTAGTACCGCAACCTGGCGAGCAGCATCAAGACGCGGTTTGAGAACGAGCAGTTCATTGAGCTCTTTGACGTCGACCTCGTCACGCTCCCCCAACAGCTCCCCGACTGGTTCGTCCACAACCAGCAGCTCATGGTACGACCAAGCGTGTGTCTGAGAGTGATAGAAAGAGTGTGAGGGGGTGTGGACTGACGACACACTCACTTGTGATGTCTCTTGACCACAGGAGCAAGAGCGGATATCGCTGCGGAAGGGCGAGTGCTATCCAGGCCTGAAGCTCAACGAGCTCAAGGAGGACGACGAAGAGCCAGGCTTTGCTGGTGCTGGTGCTGGGTCTGGGTCTGGGTCTGCTGACTCTGAAGTGCCTGCTAGTGAGAGTGCGAG
The DNA here is from genome assembly GCA_023333755.1 of Globisporangium uncinulatum. NCBI lineage: Eukaryota > Oomycota > Peronosporomycetes > Pythiales > Pythiaceae > Globisporangium > Globisporangium uncinulatum. The sequence goes on along the minus strand of JAASFJ010000004.1, from coordinate 2,068 downwards.
CGAACGCCCGCCCGCATACCAGCAGTTCTTCTTCTACCTCCAAGGACCGCTGGTGTCGCCGCTCGTCACGTTCTCAGAGAAGAAGAGCATCATTGGCGACGACGACGACGACTAACGAACGCCCTCATGGTGCCAGCCAGACGGCAGCAGGTGAAGCCAGTTAGTTACGAAAGCCACTCTTCTTCTTCTTGTTGGCGTTATCGCACACCACTATAGTGGCGTCACGAGAGCGAACGAGCGCCGCCTCGTCTCCTTGTACGAGCACCGCAGCACTCAGGTGAGGTCCTGCGCCACGTCCACTTCGCCCAAGATGCTCTCCTTCACTTTGAGCAAGATCGAGATCTTCCACGGCTCAATCTTCGAGATCGTGTCGAATTGGTACACGGCGTCCGCAAAGCCGTCGGCGCTAAAGGCCTCAAAGCTCTGCACCATCGCGAGCAAGAACTTGCCTTCGCGGCTGTCGCTGAACGTGTAGTCAATCTCCTGGAACTCGGCGAGCTTGAGCTGCACGAGCACGAGGTCTTTCGTCGCGAGCGCGCAGATGCCAGCGTTCAGCAAGTGGTTCTTCGCATTGAACTTGAGCAAGTTCGACTCCATCGACGTGCGCGCAATGCTCTCGTAGATCTCGAGCGCCGCGTCGTAGCGCTCGAGCTGCGCGGAGAACTGCGCGACTTTCAAACGCATGTTGTTTGCCGATGACGCCTGGTTCTCGCCGTCAAAGTAGTCGGCGGCTTGGCGGAAGTTCTCGAGCGCCTCCTCCTTGCTGTCCTGGCTCTCGTAGATCTCGGCAATCTGCTTCTGGAGCTTCGCAGCGTTCGAGAACCGCCCCGCGTCACACAGCATCGCGATTGCCGTGCGAAAATGCTCGACCGCGTCTGCCGCACAGTGCGCTTGTCATTCTCACTGGTATTACACACAGGCAGACACACAAGCACTGACACACACACGTGACGAACCTGTCGGGTTCACTTTTGCCAGCGCCTCGGCCGCCTGCTGGTAGAACTGCGCTGCACGCGAGCTTTCTTTCAGTCGCACCTGCGCGCACACAAGCAGTGTGTCGCCAGCACACAGACACACATACACGTCTCCCTCTTGAGTACGAGTTGTTGTTGTTGTTGTATCTCATCAACGCACCTGGCAGTCGGCGCACTTGACATACGCGTCCGCCGCCTCTTGCCCTGCGCCGCCACACGCAGGTGGAAAGAAGTGTGTTAAAACTGCCCTCACCTTCTCCCCTCTTCCCCTCATCTCGCAAGCCGCACTGTTAATCCCACAGCTGCTGCCTACGCACAGCGCTTGGAGATCTTGAACTGGTTGCCTGCGCGCTCAAAGAGGTCGCTTGCGTCCTCGTACTTTTGCGTGCCGCCGCCGCCAAAGGAGAAAAACGACGTCTTCTTGAGTGTCTTGTTGCCCTGCGCCATGTACTCGGCGGCCTTGGCGTCAGACGACATGGCTGCTCCTGCTGTGCTTCGTCCTTTGCTCGATGCCTCGTTCTCGCTCCTCAAATGCAGCGGCGTTGTTTCGGTTTTGATTTTTGACTGTGGGCGACGCGATACCTTCTCTTCTTTTTATCACCCTGTGACGCAGCCATCTTGCAGCAGATGATGCACAATGCACAAAGATGCAAGCTGTAAAGCCTGCTAACACCGTCAGCGTTACGCCACTGACAAAGCTGCACTCTCGAGGTGTAGAGACTACCGCAAAATGCGGATAGATGCAGTACCAAAAAAAAATTCCGATACAAAAAATTAGCAGGTGCTGCATTTTTCCGCATCACCAGTTCCCGTCTCTTATTGGCCGCCCAAGTGATACTTAATGGACTACTTGCCAAAAGACGGTAAATGGGCATTTCATACCAAAGTATCAAATCCTTCACACATCCAACCTCATGGATTGCAAGTCGTAATGTACCAACAGCCCCAAACAAACAAATACAAGCCATGCTATCTGCCCCGACAGTGGTTTGTGAACATGGACATATTTTAGACTGTCAGAATCAAAACTCGTTTTTTTTCGTATTCAAAACGAGCTCAAATGAAGCCAAAATGATTGCGGATCGAACGCACCA
>JAASFJ010000003.1:0-83946 GCA_023333755.1 Globisporangium uncinulatum | reverse complement strand
TTCAGCACGCTCTGCTTCGTCTGGCTCGCCTTCGCGCGCATCAGCAGCGCCACTCCCTCGTCGTACGCGTCCACGCTGACGATCGTGAGCTGCTCGACGAGCACGTTGCGAATCGTGGCGTGCATCATCGCCACTTGCTTTACGTCCGCCGCCTCTGAGCTGCGCACAACGCGGTTCGCTTCGTCCAACATGTAGCAGCACTGGAACAGGAAGCTCGACACAGTCGGCGTCTCGCACCACGGTAGCCACACTTTCTCGTCGCCAAACGCCTCCGTCTCTGAAGCCGAGTCGTCTCCGTCGCTCCCGAGACTGTCGTGCGCGATCAGCTGCTGCACCCAACCGTCGTGCGTCTTGATCCATTCCTACGCGATCCAATCACCGCAGCAGAGGACGTGTGAGTTCGCTCCGAGGCTCGAACGAATCGGTTCAAGGCACAGAGAAAGAGAGCGAGCATCCAAGGACCACTAACCTCGTTGCTCGACTCGTACTGCTCCATGCGAATGCGCTCGCGGAGCGGCTCAATCTTCCGGCTCAAGTGAGACCTCGCCCACACTTCGCAGTACTCGTGCGACAGCTCACGCACAACGTCCACAAACGCTTGCGGGTACGCTGCGCGCTGCTGGATCGCGCGTACGAGGAAGAACGCGTGGAGACCGAGTGGAGACAGTGAGTCGAGCTCTTCGTCAATGAAGCACGGCGGTGCGGACGCAGCTTTCTCGTCATCTGTCGCCTTCGCACGCAGAAACGAAGCGACCGGAGCCCACAAGAAGCCCATAGCCCGTCAGTGAGTCTGAAGTTCAGTAGTATCGAGACCTCAAGTAGCCACACACACCTGAAGTGCCGCCTTCAGTGCGGCTTTCGGCAGGCGGCCGTCGACCGCGTGCTCGTCAAACAGAGTTCGTGCTTGGGAGAACCCGCTCGTCGCTGGGAGCGGAACGGACGCTGTGTTTGGGAACAGGGCGGCACTGCGTTCTGGGAAGCCCGCGAGCACGGCAGTGAGGATGTTGGCAAGGCACAGGTACTTGCTTTCGTCGCTCCGTCGCCGTTCAGCACTCGTGGAAAGCCCAAGTGGGAACTCGGACTCGAGGAACACGACGAGCTTGAGCACTGTCCGGAGGAGCTCTTCGACTAGCACTGCCTGGAGGTCACTCGCGTCAAGATCCGACGCTTTCTTGTGGATCAGCTCAAAGTAGTCGTAGAACTGGACGGTACCGAGCGGCCGTGTGGACCAGCGCGTGCTGCTCCGTTCAGCTGATGCGTCGACAACGAGTCGGATCTGCTTTGTGATCGCCGCCAAGGCTTCGACGAATGAGTGCTGCACCAAGTCACGCGTGCGTGTACGGAACGGCTCGGCCAAGAGAAGCGCGAACGGCGACGCGTTGTGTGAAGAGCTCTCGGTCCGCGTTAAGCTGCTAACGACGCGCGGCCACAGCTTCGAGCCGGCACAGCCGCCATCCGCTCGGTTCGCACGGCTGATCTTCGCCTGCACCTTCGCAAGCACATCGATCGACGGAATCTGTCGGATCGTCGACGACAGCTGAGCTTCGATCTGATTGGGTGGGTGGGTGCACTGTCAGTGAGCCAACACACACTCGAGCCGTCGTCTCATACGATCCCACCACTACAGGACTGTCGTACCGTCTTGTGCTGGTCACTAAACCACTCGGCCAGCTTCGTGTGCAGCCGTCCGCTCGCGACGAACTCCTCGAGCTCCGTCTGGAGCCCTGGCGTGCGCTCCATCGCAGCTGCAAAGGCTGGGAACGCACTGTTCGCACCACTAAACAGCTCTTCTGTCTGCCGTACTGTGAGGTTCATGGACCGTACAACGACAGCGAGGTACCGCGTCTGGTGTGCGAGCGACGTGGGCTCATCCCTGGTCGCCTCGTCTGAAACTGTCGGCTCAGTGAGCATCCACTGGGTGCGGGAGTCCAGGAACGCCTCGAAGAGCTGTTGAGCGCTCATCCTCGGCTCGGTGAGCACGAGGAGCGTCCCGAGGTTCTGTGCATAGAACGCACTCTCGCGGCCTCGACACGTGAGGAACGCGCGCGCTCGCGTGATCATCCGCTGTGATGACACATCAGAGGCATCCGTCACATACCCCACTCCAGTGTGTATTGCATCGTGGAAGGAAAGCTCGTCACAGTACGCTACGCACCGGCCGGAAGCTCTGGATGCACGCCCAGAGCGCGGGGAGGAACGGAAACGCAGGTGCGTTTCGCTGGAACGCAGCGTCGGTATACGCGTCCTCTGCTGTCTGGAGCACCTGCAGCGCAGCAAAGCACTCGCCATGGTCGAGGCGCTGCCACATGCGCTCTGGCGCTGCCACAAGCGTCTGTACGCGTGCGATCGCGTCATCGACGCGGGTCGGGAGCTCAGGAGCGTCACTCCCAGTAGTTGCTGCTGCCAGTGCTGCGTCCGCGTTGTCTGCGTGTTCAGCTTCTGCTAGCGCTGCCAGCAGCTGCGCCTCTGCGCGTACCCAGGCGACCGGCATCTCACGCAGCGACGCCTCGAGACGGAGCGCTGCCGAGTGCATCGTGACGATGCGGTCGGCCGAGTCGATGAGGTCGCGGTAGCGGACGCCGATCATCGAGTGCATCTCTTGCGTCTTCCGCGCCTTCTCCTGCCGCGTACGATCGAGCAGCACCTTTGCGTCTGCGACCGACAGCCGCCGCAGAAAGTCGGCGCTCGCGGCCGCGGCATGAGGAGGAGGAGCGGATCGAGAGGCGCTCATTGCGAATCCGAGAATGCAAACGTGCAATTTCAAGCTTGCATCGATTGCACACAACCGATAACGTGTAAGCTCGGTTTTTGTTTCTGCCAATAAACTTGGTATTTACGGTACTACTATCTATTTACGGTAGGTATCACACCTATGGCTGTCCATCGGAGCTGTCCAGGAACTCGAGGTGCGTCGCTTTTGCTGTGAGGTCCCACTGGCCACGCAAGTGCTCGTCGCTCCAGAACTTGGTCAAGTGGCGCTGGCCCGAGTCACATAGGATCGTCACGAGCGTGTGGCCGGGGCCGAGCTTCCGGGCCGCCCGCACGACTGCGACACAGTTAAGTGCGCTCGAGCTGCCGACAAAGAGCCCTTCTTCCCGCAGCAGAAACCGCGACATCTCGACCGTCTCCGTGTCGGGGACGAGGAACGCGTCGTCGATCTTGGCGCAGAGAAAGTTCTCTGTCAAACGGTCGATACCGACGCCCTCGGCGATCGTGTCGTACCTAATACAGTACGAACAGCATAGCGTCGTCAGTCAGTCAGTCAGTCAGTCTGCTCTGGCCAGTTTGTAGGTGTCGAGTGGACTGACTGTATGGAGTGTACGACAGTGTGTCGTGACGACTGGCGAAACGCACCGGTGACGTCGCACTTTCGCCTCTGCCTGTTGCGGAGTATAGCAAACGTTGCTGCGAACCTAGTGAGGAAGTACACTGGCGGGTAAGTACGGTTTTCACATTGTTCAGGCATATATCTCCACATACCTTGTTGTACAAGCTCGAGCCGGGCGGGTCAGCGAGGAAGACTTGGATGTTTGGGTTTTGCTCCTTTAAGTACGCCGAGACACCAGCGATTGTGCCTCCCGTTCCTGTCGTCGACGTCATCAGCCAGTACACGAGCAAGTACAGTACGATACACACACAGGAGCCCAAGACGAACCGGAAGACATGACGAACGCGTCGAGATCGCCGCCAGTCTGGCGCCAGATCTCTGGGCCCGTGGTCGAGTAGTGCGTCTCAAAGTTCGCCGTGTTTTCAAACTGGTTCGCAAAGAATCCGCCTATGACAGCCAGCCAGTGTCAGTCACGTCGTCGTCAGCCTTCACCAGTGTGTGGACCCACCCGAGTGGGGGAGATCGTATACAAACTGAATGAATAGAACACGCCGTACCGTCGATCGCTCGTGCTCGGCGCTTGGCTTCGTTCACGTAGTGCTTGGCGTTCACGATCGACGCGGGCTTGACGAGCTCTACGTGGGCGCCAAACTGCTCGAGCAGCTGGCGTTTCTCCTTCGCCTGGTCGTCCGGCATCACAATGACGCACGCATACCCGCGAGCTAACGACATGGGAGTGTGCAGAGCGAGCGTCAGTCTCCCAGTGAGCGCATCATCGCAACAGTACAGAAGCACACACTCGCTCCACACACACGAACGGACCGCGTGCAACGAGCGAGAGACTGATCCCCGTGCTGCCGGACGTGCCCTCGACGATCGTGCCGCCTTCACGCAGCAGCCCACGGCGCTCCGCGTCCTCGACAATGCCCTTTGCGACGCGGTCCTTCGAGCTCCCGCCCGGGTTCAAGAACTCGGCCTTTGCCTACAGCCAACGAGAAGCAAGCGGACCGCAACCAACCAACAGTCAGTTGTCCGCTGCCTCTGCTGCCACAGACGCGCCTACGCAGAGCTCGACAGCGAAGAAGCGCTGACCAGGATCGTGCAGCCAGTGGCGCGCGAGAGACTCGCGAGCTCCAACAGCGGCGTGTCCCCCACTAACCCCGTGAAACCGCGTTTGTACGCGCGCTTAGACGGCTTAGCGCGTATGGCGGCAGATGCAGCTGCCGCGATGTCACAGAGCTTCCAGAGCGAGAGCGTCGCGAACGCGAGCGAGAACGCCCAGGACCAGACTGGCGCTGGCGACGTACTCATTGTCGCCATTGCTGGTCACGAAATGCCACCACAATGCCTCGTCGACTCGAAATTACATCAAACTGTCGACGTTTCACTACAAAATTCAAGCCAATGTGGACACAATTGAGAGTGGTCGGTCGACTTGATTTGCAACCCGAGCAGCTCCGAGGCGACACGACAACGCCATTCACGAGAGACTCGCCAGTGTTCGCTGGAACGATGCGCACGCTTCGAGCTGGAAGCCCAGCTCCAGCACTTGTCTGTGTGTCGTACAGCCACCCCAGTTTGTTAGAATGAATCGCCGCCGTCACGCCACGACGTCTCCTTGCTCAAACAGCCAGCCAATCGACGTACCGCTGCATCTCTTCGAGGTCGAGACGGAGCTGAATGCGCATCTTGTCCGTGTCGGAGACGGACACGGCCGACACGAGTGCGGACGACACATTGCGCTGCATCTTTCGGCTCTTGAGCGACTCCTCGAGCTCCTGTGCGGACTTGAGCAGCTCGGCCGAGAGCGAGCCGTACACGTCGCAGACGTCGTCCAGAACCGCTTGGAAGAGCTGCTCGCGACGTGCGCCAGTGAGGTGGACGCCCCACTTGCCCACAAAGTCTCCGAGTGGACTGCCGACGAAGCATCCGATGGCATCGCAACAGAAACGGACCCACACATACACACAGGAGACGGGATGAGGTGACGACGGAACCCACGAACACAGTCGCCCGACACGGAACAATCGAACGTGTGGACGCACCTGATGATGCTCGCCACGTAAGACGACGGCGCTGTGGGTGGCGGCTTGTTCGTCATCTGGTACTGTCCTTTCACGGTCCTGGAGGCCGATCGCAGCACAATAGGTCGTTGTCAGCTGCTCGCTCCCCTTACAAGGTCGGACTCTCGCTCTCGTCTCCTGACGTACCGCAACGCTGGAAGCACCTTCTTGCACTCGTCCGCGACTGCGATCGCCGCCACCGACCAACAGCACGTTTCCATCTCGTCCAGCGCCGCCAGCGGCTGCACACAGAGCCACCCACCCACACACATCACAGTATCGTCAGCACATCAATCCCTCCACCGTACCGATCGCTCTACTGTCGCACTCACGCAGCACCCATCGCGTACCTCTTTGAACAACGCGGCCACAAAGTCGCTGCTACTGTCCACGAACGGCTCGACGCACGTGGCCACTTTCGGGAACAGCTCGGTCGTGATCTGGGAGAGAGAGGGACGGTAGTGAGACGCACACACAGTCAGGCCAACCCTGTCGACGGACGCCCACAAGCACCAACCCCACACACCTTGTCGACGAGAACGTGGAAGTCGCTGCCTGCGCACACAATGTCCTCTTCGCTGTCGATAAAGTCGAGCGGCACGTGTCGAAAGTCCACCTTGACGCCGCTCGTGAGCTGAGCCACTGCGTCAACAAGCGGCGTCCTCCACACGTCAATGTAGTGCAGCAGGAGCTGCCCACAGAGTTTCGTGAAACTCGAGACAAGCAGCTCGAGGAACACGTGGTCCGCCCAGCAGTCTTGGAGCGTTTGCCATAGCACTGTCGAGCTCTCAAACAGGAACGGGACGCTGCTCTGTGCGAAACTCACGTGCTGCTCGGCCCGCTTCACGCGGAACGCTCTCTCGAGCGACGTCGCGAGCTGGGAGCTCCGGAGCTGGAAGTACACGTCGACGTTCCACTTCTCCTTGAACTCGACCACGCTCTCGTGCGACCGGAAGCGCGCGGCCATTGCGTCTGTGGCACAGAACTGGCGCTCCAGTTGCGCTAGGAACTCCATGCTCTGCGTGTAGCTCCGGTGGAACCGGTCCGGGTCCGCAGCTTGGAACACGATGCTGTGCTTCGACGCAAGGACGTCGTAGAGCGGCTTCCAGATCGCATTCCCGAGCAAGTCGACCGCACACTTGCGCTCGCCTTGGCACACTGGAAGCGTTAGGATCGCACCAAACGTCGTCGCGACAAACGCTACGATCGCGTCGTAGATGAGCGGGAGCCCTTCGCAGGACCCACGTACGCGGCCGTCGAGCTTCCCACGCGTCACAGTCTCGTCTGCGAACGGCCGCACGAGGAGCCGGCCGACCATCTCTTCTGGGACGTCGCTCTTCTGTAGGTTCACGTACGCACGGAGGAGGAAACTGAGTCTTGTTGCGTTGAGTGCGTGCGCTCGGTCGTAGAACGTGTCGGGGACGATCTCGGTCGCGAATTCAGTCTCGAGCCGTCGTAAGAGCGTCTCTTCTATCACGACGAGTCGCTTCTCCTCTCGCTGACGCAGTAGGGATGTCAGCCGACGGTCTATGGTCAGTGCGTCTATGCTGTCGTCACGACAGAGTAGCCAGCCAGTCAGTCAGTCAGTTAGTCGGTACCTGGACGGTTGGGATGTCGGCGCCGTCGTCAAACTCGAGTTCGAGCTCCACGAGGTTCTGCGTCGCTCGCTCGAGACGCGCACACGTCTCAGCTGCGCTACTATCGCGTAGGATGCGCTCTTGGACTGCGTCAAAGTTGTCGAACCCGTCGTCGTCGTCGTCGTCGTTGTCCGTGTCGCTAAGTGCGGTCTCTGTGTGCAGACGCTGTGGGTCAGCGCTGGCTCTCTTACTGACTGACGCGTCACGGGTGTCAGCGTCGCTGTCGTCCAACGGACTCGCAATCTCAAGCAGCTCTTCAAGGAGCAGGAGCCGCTCCGACACGCGGAGACTCTGGAGCAAGTCGCGCTCTTGATTACGCAAGCCACGGGCGGTCTCGACCTGCGACTGCACTTTCGCCTGCAGCTGGCTCTGCTCCATAGGCGACGCACGCACCGAAGTTAAGCAAGCAACTCCAATCATAACAATAACAACAGGTCGTGAGACGTACGATCGCTTGGTGCGCCACGTCGACGCGCTGGAGCACTGCGAGGATCGGCTGGCGGACTGAAGACACGGCTTCGTCGACGCCTTTGAGTTTCGACGAGAGCTGGAGGAACTCGGCGTAGTCTTCGTTGATGATCGTCACGAGCTGGACCACACACAAACGAATGAGCCAGAGCCATGCGAGCCGCTAGTCCTACGACGGCGGCGCCACTGCACCTGGTTCTCGAGCGACGTCTGGAAGTCCCGCAGGTCCTGGTGCACTGTCTCCATCGGGTTGCGTGCGCGACATTCCTCCAAAAAAGCGGCGACGGAGAACTCGTCCGCCGCGAACGCGTCCACGTCGAAGCAGTACCGCCCAGCGACCATTTTGGTTTGGCTCCTGCATTGTCCTCGGGTCCGATTTGCGACAACTTCCTAGCTTACCGATTGAGAATTAATTTCATGGACTGCAACTACAAACCATTGGTATTGGGCAGCAATTTCCCTCGCCATATCTCGCACCCGATACAAAACGAATGATGTCATCGCGAATCCCGAGTGACCTGTTGAGTGTATCCAGTTGAAGTTTTTCCGCTTTCTCTTCCATTATTGAGTGATTGATCGCATCCGATGTCGATGGCGCCGATGGTGTCGCCCGACACGCGCCGCCGAGCGCCGCCACTGCGCCACCGCCTCGACGTCGACCCGTCTCGGTGCGTCTCGGGCGCTCTGCCACGTACCTACTGCCTATATAACCGTTCTTTGTATTGCTAACCGCATTCGCTTACGGTGGTGCACGCCAGCCTCACGTCGTTCCCGATGCCCGGGTCCATGGAGCCGCCTGCGTTTCAGGTACATTTCTGCGCCTCTCAAATGTGTGTATAGGCTGGTGGTGGTTTTGTAAAACAGCTGGGTAACCACTGTATGCGGCAACGTATGGTATCTCTTAGAAAGAGCCGCCGATGAGCGAGCGACCGAGCACGCACACGGGTACCGATACGGAATGAGCTGCTGGTGAGTGAGCGGATTTAGACGTGTGCGTGTGTGTTTGACGCTATGGGCGGCTGTTTGTGTGTGTTGTTGTGTTGTGTCGCAGCATTCGCGACGACCAGTGTACCAGCACCGCCGCACTCGACTGGGAACCAACAGTACTGGATGCCCGACCACCTCTGTAAAGTACGCAACGAGAGACCTCATGGGATTCCATGATTGATTGACTGTAGCTGATACCCTCCCCCTCTCGTTATGTATATGCACGTCCGCAGGTGTGCTACGACTGCGGGATTGCATTCTCGCTCTTTCGGCGGCGCCACCACTGCCGTCTCTGTGGTCAGATCTTTTGCTTCGAGTGCAGCGGCCAGTTCATTGACGGCTCGCCCCACGGCCACACGGGCGAGATCCGTGTGTGCAAGTTCTGCGCCCGCTTTGTAGCGGATGTGGAGCGTAAGAAGGCGCTGGCGACAGCTCAGCGGCGCCCGTCGCTCAGTCGTGGCAGTAGCCTCGGCATAGCAGCGCTCGACCTGCAGACGAGCCACGTAGCGGACCAGGACACAGTGTCGCCGCTCCTCTGCATCCCAAGCACGACTCTCGCTGCAGTCGCGGACGTTGGCGGCAGCCGCAACCACAACCTCAACCACAGCACACTGTCGTCGTTCGACTCGTTCGACTCGAACTCAGTCACGAACTCGTTCATCGACTCACCACCGTCGCCAGTCGAGAGCAGTCGCGTCCCGATCCGGCCACCGCTGTTCACGATCCAGTCCTCCGAGTCGCTGGACGTGGACGACGAGCTGGACGAGCGCATCTTGCAGCGGCCGTTCCACCCACGGCCACAGCATCGCCGCCGCCGCTCAAGCGTCGAGTTGCTCGGAGCGATCGAGAGCGGCGGACTGCTCGAGAGCGACTTGCAGCAGCTGAAAGCGGCCGGAGGAGGCACCAGTGCACGCGTGCCGTTTGCAAGCGACGCGCCCATGTCGTTCCGCATGAAGAGCGACGTGCTGACGCAGCGAGAGATTGGGCTCGGGAAGTACATGGTGCGTCCAGCAGCTTAGATAACTACTGCTGTATGGTGGTGGCTAGAAAGGTGGTGGATGAACAAGGGGCAGGACGGACTGACCCTCAACTCTGGCTATCTACGCGAGCAGCAAGAAGCCCACGATCGGATCCGCACAGGCATCACACGAGCTGTCGAGAGCGAGCGGTGCAACCTCGAAATGCACCGCGACAGCGACCAGTTCGACTCGAAGCGGCTCGCAACGTCGCTCGAAGACATTGCGTTCGTGGTCGCTGGCCACTTGCTCTTTAGCATGAACTTTCGCAGCGCGAACGGCTTCAACTACGCGCGCCTCGTGAAGGTCAAGAGCATTGCGATGGCTGAGACTGTGCAGAAGAACGTGCCGCACCAGCACTTCAAGTTCCACTTTAAGTGGCTGGCGGGGACGCTGTGCCGCAAGCACTTGAGCCACAAGATGATGGCGCGTCAAGTCGCTAACCCGCGCATCCTCCTCTTTGCGTGCGGCATCAGCTACGACCGGTCGGCTGGTGCTGGGAAGCTCAACTCGCTCGACACGCTGATCGAGCAGGAGAAGAGCTACATGAACATCCTCGTCGACAAGATCACAGCACTTGAGCCGGACGTGATCTTTGTCGAGCGCACTGTGTCTCGCCACGCCCAAGAGCTCCTACGCGCACGTCGTGTCGGGATCGTACTCAACGTGAAGTTTGAGATCTTGGAGCGGATCAGCCGACACACTGGGGCCGCCCTCTTGACGTCTGTCGACCACGTCGACAAGTCCCGCGCTGAGGACGTTGTGGGCACGTGTCGGTCGTTCTTAGTCAAGACAGTTCCAGTCGTGCCGAACGAGGACGAAACGATCGCCGTCAGTGCCGCCAGTGTACCTGGGACGTCGCTGGCGGTGGCTACGAAAGCAAAGACTGAGACGTACTTGTACTTGGACGGGTGCGACCCGCTGAATGGGTGCACTGTGCTACTCACGGGTCCGTCGAAACCGAAGCTCCGAGTGCTGAAGCGGCTCACGCGCGCTGTGCTGTCGATGACATACCGTCTGCTTCTCGAAGCGCACGTGCTATCGGATCTTGACTCGCACGGCAGCACGTTCTCGTTCTCGCTCGCACACGACCACGAACGCTTGCACCGTGTTGCCGACAGCGGCGCTCTTGGGCCCGACAGTGTTCCTGCAGACTACGACGTGGCTGCTGGGACAAACAACACGACCTGGTACACGACGTGCACGCTCCGCGTGCGCGAGAGCGCGAGCACGAACGTCCGGTACCATCCGTGCACTGGATGCAAGTACTTTGGCATCCAAGCGTACTCGGACGAAGACGTGTCGTTCGGGAACTTTCTCGGCCAAGAGATGAGCGCACTGCTGCTCAAGTGTCAGGTGCGAATGCGGTGGTCTGCTTACGTCCAGTGCGGTAGTGAGTGCTCATCGTCTCTCTCTCTCTCTATAGAGCCCAAAGTGCAACTACCCGATGGCGGACCACGTGCAGACGTTCAGCTGCCGCTCGGGGACGGTCATGATCTCGTTCGAAGAGCTGCCGCTCGAGAGTCGACTGCCGATCTCCGAGTCGCTACTGAACCAGAACGACGAGAGCGACGCGGCGTCATCGCTCGGCAAAGAGACTGGTATGGGTGGCACGCACGCAACGCGGACGCCTGCGCTCATGACGAAGCTGCTCGGCCGCGACGTGACGAACGTGATGGCCATGCTCACTGGTATCTACGATCCGCCACTGCTCGAAAGCAGCGGGAGTACAAGCCACCTCGCAAGCGAGCGCGAGAACTCGCCGACAATCGTGTTCTGGCGCTGGTGCCGCGAGTGCAACGGCATGGTGACGCCGTTTGTCCCGCTCGACAAGTACGTGTACAAGTACTCGTTCGCGCGCTTCCTCGAGATCATGTTCTTTGAAGTGTCGTCGGCCACGTTCACGCGAGCCGCTGAGCCCACGTGCCACCACTCGGCGACGAACGCGCACGTGCTGTTCTTTAACATTGGCGACTGGGTCGCACGCTTCGACTTCACAGCGAAAGTCCCACTTCAGCTTGCAAGCACGAGCGCACAGAGCAGCAACATGGCGGGCGTTCGCGCCAACGAGAGTCTCGAAGAGCACGGGATTGAACTGAGTGTGCTCCGGCTCGTGATCGCAAAGCGCTTGGTCGAGATGAAGCAGCTACTGGACGCGCTCATCCAACTCTTCACGGAGAAGGTACAGGGCATCAAGCAAGCGGTCGAAGCGTTCGAGAAAGCGGACGACTGTCTCCAGATGCAGATTGTGCTCGAAGTCGTGTGTCTGAACAAGTTAATCAAGTGCGACCAGCTCGTGTTCCGGCACAAGCTCGAGCGGCTCGAAGCGAACCCGGACAACTGTCTCGCGGAGTGCGACGCCGCCCAGCGGGCCATGTACTTGCTCGCCTGTCGCTGGATCGACCGCATGCTTAAACTCCGGAAACTCATCAAGAAGAACCTGTCGAAAGAAGCGACAGCAGCCATGTCAAGCAGCTCGTTCACGCTCGCAGGCTTCTCGTTCAGCACGCCGACGACGCTGTCGCCGATCGCGTCGCCACGCAGTCGCGACGACAGCGACCACGCATCGTCGCTTGCACCGAGCGCCATCTCACGCGACACATCAGACTTTCAGTGGGAGACGACGAAAGAGCGCACGAAACGCGGATCGAGTGATGCACTGAGCATCAACGGGTCTGAGCTGTCGCCTGAGAGCTCGTTCGTGTCGTCTGCCGCGTCGTCGTTCACGAGCCTCGAGAGCGGAAGGAAGACGCCAGTGAACCACTCGTACGAGCGAGTGAGCGGGAAGAACATGAGCGACCAGAAAGAGGTGCGTAGAAGCTCTATCGCTTGCTGTCTCGTTCGCTCTCGACGCGTGATAGACGCTCACATGTATGTGTGCGGCTGGTAGACGGCGCAGTCGAGCTGGCGGACAGCGTTGTGGGACTTGTACCGAGTGCTTGGGCGGAACTCGCCGGGCAGCGACTTCCACGTCGAGCTGCCAGAAGCGCTGCTTGCAGGGCACCCGAGCTTGCCGTACCGCTCGGGCGACCACGTCGTGCTCGTAAACAACTCGGAGCCCATCACGTGTGTCGCGTACGCGCTCTCGTCTGACCTCTACGACGAGCAGCTCGACTCGTGGAAGCTGATCGTGCACAAAGAAGTCGCTGCGTCAGTCGCGCCAAAGCTGTTGGCACCGACGCGACCCGAGACGACGCCCACTGTCGTGCAGACGAACTGGTCGCGTGCCGCACTCGAGACGTCGCTAAACACGCCGTTCAAGTACACGATCAGCGAGCGACCGCTCCACGTCTCGCTGCTCTCGGGCGCGCACTCGACGAACGCACCGAGTTCGCCGTGGGAGTTCTCGACGATCGCGTACTTCCCGCTCCAGGTTCGTGCTGGTAGTTATGTGTGCTGTTGGATGGATAAGGCAGCTGAGCGTGGCACTCACTCCTCGGCGGCTGCTGATTATGGGTCTGGCTGTCGTGTAGTTTGAAGTGCTGCGCGAGCTCTTCTTTGGGTCGCTCGACACGTTTCTCTTCTCGATCGCCCACGTGAGCAACTGGGACGCGAACGGCGGCAAGTCGGGCGCGTCGTTCTACCGCACGCTTGACGATCGCTTCGTCGTGAAGCACATCTCGTCCACTGAGATGCAGGTGCGTGAACGCAGTGGGTGACGCCTCGTGTGTGTGCTGGTGCTAAGTCGACGCGCTCACGTGAGCTCTTGTGTCGCTGTCGACTTCCCTTTTATGTTCCCATAGAGCTTCTTGGAGGTGCTGCCGAGCTACTTCAAGTACATGTCCAACGTATACTTTGAAGGCACGCCGAGCGTGATCTCCAAGACCGTGGGGCTCTTCCAGACCATGATCACGCGGAAAGAGACGGGGCAGAAGACGATCCACTACATCTCTGTGATGGAAAATGCGTTCGCGCACCGACACACTGTGTGCAAGTACGACTTGAAAGGGAGTTCGCGGAACCGGTACATTCGCTCGCCGACTGACGCGAAGACGAAGAAGAAGAAGACACAGCAGCAGCTGAGCCCAGCAGAGTCGGCGTCGCGTGTGCTCTTGGACGGGAACCTGCTCGAGTACGCCCAAGGCCACCCACTCGGTGTGCTCGCTGAGGGCCACAGCTTCCTCGTGAACGCTGTGAAGAACGACGCAGCGTTCCTCAACTCGATCAACATTGTCGACTACTCGATGGTAGTTGGCCTCGGTGAGCCAAACGCTGCGAGCACCGAGATGACTGTCGGGATCATCGACTACTACCGCCAGTTTGACTTGATCAAGCGCGTCGAGAGCGTGAGCAAGTCGGTCGGGATGATCGCAGGGCAGTCGTCGCCGACCATCATCGAGCCAGCGCTGTACGGCAAGCGCTTTGAAGACGCGATCAACCGGTACTTCATGCCAGTGAGTCCCGTGTCGTCGAACGCGAACGGCGACGAAAGCAGTCGCGCGACGACTGTCGGCACACTGCTGCATCGTGGATAGAGAGAGAGCGAGAGAGGTACCAGTATGTGCACACGTGACGACAAGAAGAGCTCCCTCTTCTTCCCTCTACGTGCTGTCTTGATCGTGTAGATCGTCGATAGAGACGACAGACGACGGACCGAGCGCCAGTGTCAGCGCTTCAATGTGCGCGGGCGTCGACACGAGCGGCAGCACGCACCAGCAGCGCGTAAAGTGCGTCGCGTGCAGTGCGCACTTCTTGCGAAAGTGCGTCCGCCCGACACTGGCGCCCTGTCGTCCGTTCGTGACTGGGAACCGAATGTCGTCTTTGCTGCAGAGGCGGGTCGTCGTCATCGTCCCTTTCGCACCGACGCTCTGGTGGAGTGGAGAGAGAGCGTTGGTGCTGGTGCGTTGGAACAGCACGTGCATCTTGGGTGGTGGCGTGACTGCGATGAGCAGGTTCGCACGCGTGTGCTTCTTAAGCTCTATGGTCGCCATCTGGACCGCAGGCACGAGCTCTAAACGCTCAGTGATTGCTCGCACCATCCTCACAGTGTCGTCCAGTGTGAGTGGGAGCGCGACTGGCACCACGTCCTTCCCACGGAAGGTGCCGAGCGATCGGAGGTTGATCGACTGGACACAGTCTGCCAATGACACCACGACACGCTTGTCGGCTTGATCTCGTGTCGCTGTCGTCGTCGTCGTTGTTGTTGAAACAACCCCTTGGTCATCTCGTAGGACAGAGCAGCTCATGAAACACTCGGCAGCCGTACGATCGACGCATTCGACGCCGGCGATCACGAGCGACAGTCTATCGACTGTGCATTCTTTCCCAACAAGCGTCTCGGCGTGAGTCCAGTTGAGGTAACAGAGCAGTGCGAGCGTGCTCTCGCGCGACAGGAAGCCAGGGAACGCCACGCACTCGTCGAAGTCGTAGCCGTCGAAGCGAAACGAGAGACCGCACTAGCCGACAAGTACGCACACCGACAATTTTGGTGGTCAGCACAGTGCGTGGGTGGGTCGATCGGTATGTCCACACCTCTCGCTTGCGCACCTTCTCGATCGACAGCAACACACGCCGACCGCTGATCTCGACACCGCGTTGGAACACCGTCTCTGCCATGTCGAACGTTGCGTTCCCAGCTCGAAACGCACGCGCACGCTCACGGCCACGGTGGCCACGGAACACTCGTTGGATCGTGGTCGCGCCAGCGTGCCAACGTTGGAGCCGCTGACGAAACGCAAAGCCTTTAAAGACCCGTTGGATCGCGACCGCACTCGCGCGCCGCTGTTCGCGCACGACGCGCTTTGCGTGCAGCTGAGCGAGCATCTCGTCCACGTGGCGCTGCTGAGCGAGCTGAGCGAGCACGTCGCGCTGCACTTTCGCTCGGTACCGGAAGCCCCGAAAGACGCACTGGAGGTGGACTGCTGCGAACGAGCGAGTGTGGTGGACGTACCGCTGTTGGTGCTGTTTCAGTAGCCACGGAAGGACCATGACGTAGCACGGTACCGCGTCCTGAGTAGCGGTTGGGGGCGACACGCACGACAGCGACAATGTTCCACTGTCGGACGCAGTCGGATCGGCTTCGCTTGGTCTGATGAACACGACGTGTTTCAGGATCAAGGTGGCGTGGTCGCGGGAGATCACGACCCGCGATCGCTTCGCTGACGGCGCCGCGAGCTTGTCGGGCCGCACGTTCAGGCCGCAGAACGCGTTCCGGAACAGCTGCGTGATGTCGAGGCGACTCGCTGTCGCCGACAGCGTTTCTCCAGCGTCGCTTGCTCCAATCGCAGTCGTCTGCGCGTCAATCGCCCGCTCGGCACCGAGTCGCGCGTTCTTCGTCGTCAGCGCCGACACTTGACGCATCGACTTCTGGCTACTGTTGCTGGTGCTTCGCCAAGTCGCGACGTCGCGGAGGCTCCGTTTCGAGCCGAGCGAGCTGACGAGCCACCGATCCTTCTCTCCTGCTATGAGTGCACTCGCACCCGGCGTCTCGACTGCGACAGCGCTGCCGTGCTCGCTCAGGAACGCGCACACTTCGTCGTCCGAGAGGTAGATCGCATTCACGCGTCCTGCATTCGCTGCGTCTGCCGGTACGACTGCTGTGTACTGGTTCATCTTGACGACCAGGAAGCGAATCTTCTCGCCCCGCTTAGCGACCGCGACTGTCTGTGCGAGCACAGTCGTCTGCCGGCTGTTGAAGACTGAGCAGAAGCGGTGGTAGTTGAGCAGCAGCCGGTCGAGCGTCTCTACGCGGTGGAGGAACCCCGAGACTGCGTAGTCGACTGGAGCGAGCACCAACGCTTTCGCGTACAACGTCTCGGCCCTGGCGATGCTCTCGCTGCTCTGGCAAACGACTGCGAGCGCGAGGTAGACAGCAGCGTCCTTGGGGCGGAGCTGCAGAGCTGGTACGAAGTACTGCTGCTCACACTACACCACGGACAACGTCTACATGAGCGCGCTGGCAAGTGAGGCAGCGACGACGCAGACTAGGAACCAACGCACTGCTGTGAGGGCGTCGTCCGATACGCCGAGCACGCGAACCGCTCGGTGCAGTAACTGCATCGCGACGCCGACAGCCTCGCCCAGGACCTGCAACAGCACCGCGTAGAAGAAGCAGAAGCGGCCGGACGACGGGAAACGACGCAGACCTTCGACGCAGAGTACACGCGCGCTGTGAAAGTCAAGCAGCCCGACGAAACGTGCCATGAAGCAGTCAAAGAGCGACGCTTCCGTGCACGTTGTCGGGTCGCATCGCACGCACCGCGTGCGTCTCGCATGCGCTGTTGTGCTCGCTTGAAAGTTCCGAACGAACCGCTGTTGCTCAAAGCGGACGCTAGCTGCTAGTTGGCGGCCTCGCCAGCCACGAAAGACGCGCTGAATGACTGTCGCTGTCCGGCACCGACGGGCGTGCAACAACTCGGCGACGACGCGCCAGAAGCGGTGGCCTCGGAAGTGCCGCTGGAGGAGCACGACGCGCTGCACGACTACGCGTGCGTGTGCGTCTTGCAGGCTTTCGCGGCAGCGACAGCCATGGTACCAGCGCTGAAGACGCGTCGCCATCGCTGCTCGCGCGTGGTGCACACGTTGTGTCACGCGCTTGTTCACCATGTGCCAGCGGAGCGCCAACTGGAGCGTCCGAGCTGCACGCTGTCGCTTTGGACTGTCGAATGCTGCGAGCTGCGTGCGTGTAGCGTGTCCACGGAGCACACGCTGGATCTGCGTGACAGCGAATGCAGCTTCGTGTGGGTAGCGCGTCGGTGGAGGAGGCTGAAGCTGATGGTGTGCGGTGGCCGTGGCCCACGTCTGTCGCAGTGCCGAGTGGTACAAGATGAGCACGCGCTCGTCCATGGGTGAGAGCGACGTGGTGTTTGCTGGTCGCTTCGTCTTCTTCGTCTTATGAAGGAGCTGCTGCGTGGGTGGTACACGAGCGCGTGGAAGGAGAGGCTGACCGCCTCGGTTTGGTGTCGCACGCTTCGTCCTCGCGTTTCTTATAAGCGCTGGCAGCAGCGTGGGCTCTGTCTCCACTCCGCCAGTGGCGCTCGCTTCACCTTCTGGTGGACATTCTCGCCGTGTTGGTGGCGTATGTGGCGGCAGCGCGAGCGTCATGGTGCATCCATCGCCAGTGATATTGCGACGTTTCGAGTCAAGTCTACAATAACCGCCCTTTTATCACTATCGTGATGTGGCATCTGGTTCGCACTGACGTAGCCAATCAACCAGTCATCACAAAAGTCGGCCGACGAAGAGGAACGCAATGTCAGCAGCTGTCGGCGTACGCAACGGCCGCCTCGAGCTCTTCTACGCTGCCGACGCGCCGCCGCGTGTCGCTGACCGCCACGAACGCGCACGCGTACAGGTGCTCACTGGCGGACTGCGGCGCTCGCTGCTGCCAGTCGGCATAGCGCTGCTCCAGGCCGCAGGCGTGAACCGCGGCGACGCGTTCGTGCTCGTGGTCGACAACGACCGCGCGGGCGTCGCGTGCGTGCTGGCAGCCATGGCGCTCGAGTGCGTCTGCGTGCTGCTCGGCACGAGCCGTGCATCGCTGGCGCCCCATGTCCGCCGCGAGACGGGCCTCACAAGAGTACTCGTGGTAGACGACAACGCCGGCACGGTCAGCGGGCTCGCAGACGAGGAAGCAGTCGGTGAGCGTCCAAGTGATGCGCCAGCGTGGCTGCGCCACTCAGAGGTCGCAGCTGCCGGTGGCTGCGTCGGCATGCTGACGTCCGGCAGCATCGGGGCGCCCAAGGTCGTCGTGTGCACGTGGGCAAAGATGCGCCTCCAAGGCCGCTGTACGCACGAACAGCTCTTCCCACACGCACCAGCACGAATCGTCTGTGCGACGTCGATTGCACACGCATACTCAATCAACGCACTCTTTGCGCTCGTCACGTCGCCGTACGACGATGCGTCTGAGCTCTGCTTTGCACCAACGATCAGTGGGCTCCACGCGCTGCTCGCAGAGCCGACCGACATCTTCACAGTGCTCTACGGCACGCCCGCGACGTACACAGCGCTGCTGGACCTCCCAACTGCGCAGCTGCACGTCGACGTGCCATACTGCGCTGGCTCGCGCATGCACGCAGAGCTGTATACAAAGGTCGCAACGCACTGTGGACTGCACCTCATGCAGAACTACGGTTCGACTGAAACTGGCGACATTGCTGCGTGGTACCTACACGGCAAGCGGGTCCGTGATGAAGCGCCCGAGATGGTGCGTAAGGACGAGGGCCAGCTGATCTACGTCGGCAGTTTATGGCCCGGCGTGCAGGTCGAGATCGTCCCTGCGACGGGCGAAGTGCTCGTTGCGACACCGTGGCAAGCGCTCGGGTACGTCCGCGAGTGCGTACTCGACGCGTTCGATGGCGCGCTGCATCGCACAGCCGACATTGGACGCGTCGCACTCGATGCGCACGGGACCGACTGTCTGTGGCTCCACGACCGCCTCCGTCCGACGATCCACGTCGTCTGCGACGGCGTCGCAACGACCCACCCGCCCTCGCTCATTGAAGCCGCGGTCGCGAGCCACCCGGACGTCACCGACGCACTCGTGCTCGTGCAGCCGACGACGCATTCGACAGTGTCGGCGGTACGGCTGCGTGCAGTCCCACGTGCGTCCTCAAGCCTTCGTGTAGCCGACATTGTCGACTGGTGCGCCCAGCAGCTTCCGACGTTGCTGCGTGCGCGCGTAACGCTCGAGATTGAGCTGGTCGAGTACCTCCCATGCAGCGCCGCCGGGAAGCTCCTGTACACGTAAACAGCGCTGGTTGCGAGCCTTTCGTCACGCTTCATCCATAGACGATATCGTAGGAGGACGCACGCACGCAGCTGCTTAGACTTGAACAATGTGGGCCGCGTCGTCGTCCGAGAGAGCGATGCAGTCTGCACGCGTGGCCGACCAGCGGACCTGGCTGATCGGGCGCTCGGAGCGGAAGCAGACCGAGCTGGACCAGTCCATGCTCCCGAAACTCGTGTTCCCACTATGGCTGCTCGCGTCTGCTGCTGCTGCTCCGCCAATGTTGTAGATGATCGCCGTACAGTCCTCGGCAGCACTGCACAGGTGCAGTCGCGAGTGGGGCGACCACGAGATCGAGTTGACGCTCGCAGTGTGCTGGTTCAGTTCAAAGACTGGTCGCGTCGTGTTCCGCAGGTCCAGGACGACGACTTTCGGGCTTCCAGCGACGACCGCAGCGATGTACCGGTCGTCCAGCTTGTTCCAGCCGATGCGCACGAGCGGCTTGAGATTCGGCGACTCGTACACGATCGTACTCGACTCGAGGCACCTAGAGGGGCAGACAGACAAGTGAGAATGAGGTGAAACTGAGTGAGAATGAGGACGTATGTCTTTCAGTTCGTCCAGTTCGTCCAGTTCACCCACCCACCCACCCCCAGACGGACAGACGGACCTGAGATCAAAGATGCGGAGCGAGCCGTCGCCACCGACAGAGCCAAAGAGATGCGCTTCGTTCGAGAACGCCATGTCGTACACTTCGTCGTCGTGCGCAATGATCTGCTGCTTTGGGGCGGTGATGTCCTATATTAGGCGTCCATCCACACAAGTAGGTAGATAGGTGGTGGGTTGTCAGCACGAGAACTGGGACCAAGAACCCAGAGCTCCAGCTCCAGCCCCACGCATCGTCCGCTTGCTGCAATAAACGCACGTTGAGGTCCCAGATCGTGCACGTTGTGTCGATGCTCGCAGTGCCAATGATGTTGGGCTCTGCGTCGTTCCAGTCAAAGGACGTGAGCGGTGCACACGTCTCTTGGTCGCGTTTCTGCTCGTTCACATAGCACGCATACAAAGAGGCGGTGACGTCGCCCTCCAAACGACAGCTCCACACGACGAACGCACACGTACGTTGGAGATGGTCGCGTGGCGTTCGATGGACGAGTCCGTCACGGCCCAGAGCCGGAGGTAGTCGGCAGTGGTCGCAAGGTACTCGACGGCACCGCGAGACGTCCCAGGCGACCACATGACCTTCGTGGGCGGGTACGGGTGGTCGATCTCGAGCGCCTTTACGAGTTCCTTGCCGTCTCCGCTCGGTCGCAGCACCTGAGCGTTTCGCAGGCCATCGCATTTGTTCGTCCGTTCGGTAGAGAGCTGTAGCCGGCGCTCAGGACAACAGCCGCTCCATGGTGATCGCACGTACCTGCAGTTTGTTGACGTACTCGCCGTCGATGAATGTGGATGCGGCCACGCGCAGGTCATTTGGCTTCGTGCCCCAGCAGAGTCCGTAGAGGCGATGCGGCGAGTGGTACGAGATGAAGACGTTCGCGGGCTCTGTCGGAGCCGCCATCCCGATCACCGCTTGATCACTTCGACTTCGACGGATTCTCAGCGTTAAAAACACCACGATTATTTAGAAACGATCGGAAGAAACTATGCGTGCATAAAAATAACACTTTTTCTAAGCGAGGCGTCAACAAAAGATTACAATTTCTAAGCGGGCGCCAAAAGTGAGGGAGGGGAGCGACAGGGCACAATGGAAAAGCTCCCACACATTTTTTATGCTAGATTCACCTCAGTGACAGTTTCAAGTGTGCAGACCGCTTTCCTACATTATCGGTTTTAAAAGAATGTTGTGTACTGGAATCCGAATGTTGAAATATCAAATCAATACTGTACACGTAAAAATGCAACAAATTGCAATTTGTATGTTTTACAAAAATGAGAGCATATGTTTATGACACCAAAATTATAAGTAACAATACTTTTTATTTTATTTATAATGCTGTTCACATTTTTAAAAATAATTAAATTAAATTATTCGTAAAAATAAAGTATTTTTATTTGTTTCATATTCAGATTTCTGAATTGGAACGAGCGTAAAAGGGTTACAAAATAAGAGGTCGCATGAATCTGATGGAGGAGCTCATGGCGCGCTTGTCTGGCAGTGAGTACGAGGACGCAGGCAGTGGCGACGATGACGACTCTGACGACGACTATGACGACGAGACGGAGAGTGAGCCGGAGAGGCTGCGGGTGAAGCGCGAGCCAGCGGCCGTCGCAACTTATGACACTGAGAGCGACGAGAGCGACGACAACGCGAGTGACGACAGCGACGACAGCGACGACAGCGACGACAGCGAGACCGAGGACGAGACGCATACATCGCGCCATTCCCAGCAACGCCGGGAGCTCACGAGCGCCGACTTGGAGCGCGCAGCTCGTTACGAGGCGGAGGAGAACGCGATCGACGTGAAAGAGGAGCGTGGAGTGCGCGGCCTCTTTGGCGACGACGTTGATGACGACGACTACATGTACGCCGAAGGTGTAGTGAACGAGGGGAAAGAAGCGCTTAATCACGAAGAATTCGACGACGACGAAGACGAAGAAACAGAGGAAGAGGGCGGCGAAGCGGTTGACGTGAAGCCGCACGTCGAGAGCGTCACCGAGTCGCTGTTATCGACTGGTGGAGAGCTGCTATTGCCGCGTGATGACGCTCCAGAAGAGACCAACGGTGTCAGCGCACGAGTATACGAAACGGAACTGCAGCATGGGAGCAAAGCGGACCGGTACGAGACGAAGACTGCGCTCTGGAGCCTCGTAGCGCACGTCTCACGGCGAGAGCAAGCGGTGCTGCGACATGGCCAGCGGCTCGACGGTCCGCCGATCGAGGACCCGATCGTGCACCGCGACGAGTTCAAACGGTGCGAACTTCCAGTGTGACTTGGGGCGATCTGTGTGGACGCAGTCTAAAGACTCTGACACTGGTGGTGGCACTGTCTAGGAAGTTCCGGTGGCCGGTGCACTTGATGAACCTCCGCGAGCAAGCGTAAGTGCAGTAGAAGTACAGGTTGAGGTCTCCTGTCCCCACGTGTCGTAGCATCCATCATCCATTCACACACTGGTGTGTGGGGTTCTCTCTCTCGTTGGCCTCTGTGTGTGTGCAGCTTCACGCAAGACCCAATTGAGATCTACAACGACTACGAGCTAGAACTCGCGCGCATAGAGCAGCCGGAACCGCATACTACTCCTACGTCTGCTAGCACCCAGCAGCAGGCGGCTCGGCGAGTGAGTGCGTTCGCGCAAGTGCCTCATCCGATCGTCGAGGCGGCGGCAGCGGCAGCCGCCGAGTCACAGCGTTCGGCACGAAAGCGGAAGCGACCATGTGACGCTGTGTCGGCTGCTGCACTCACTGCGGCTGCACGCGTCAGCGAACAGTTTACGGACCAGCTGCTCGAGTCGCTGATCCGCGACAATGCAGCCGCGCTGCAGGGCCGGAACCCTGGCTACGCCCAGCGCAGCTGGACGCCGCTTCCTGTGTCGCGGCGTCCGGTGGCGAACTGGCGCTTCGTGCTGGAGAACGCGCTGAAGCACAGCATGGGTGATGCTGACGGTGGGCGGTTGAGTCCGTCGCTGCGTCCCGAGTACGTGATGGCAATCGTCTGCTTGGTGCAGGATTGACTGAATGAGGTGGAGCCGACAGTGTTGTGCTGACGCTCGCTTGCTTTCTCTCGCTCTAACTGGACAGGACGCTGGACCGAATCCGCGAGCGCCTCAAGACGCTCCACTCGCTGCCTTGGAAGACCGGCGACAACGATCTGTTTCCGAGTCCAAGTGAGGCCGAGCGTGCGTCCACCGACAGCCTCACGAAGCTGCTCATTTTGTAGTGAACAGGAGAGCTCTGAACCACGAGAGGAGAGTGATTGTTTGTATTGAACGAACATTGCACACAGATGTCCATCCGTCCGTCCATCCTGTCGACAGCCGCTTTCTCGTCGTGATGGCTTGCTGGCGGCTCGACTGGGCTGGGCTACTACTCCACCACCATCTTCTATCTCCATCACCCAGTCGACGCATCCGTCCACCACACGCGCGTGACGACAAGTTCACTCACGTCTTGAGCGCTTTCTTCTTGCGCTTGTATTTGTCAAAGTACGCCTGCACCTTCTGGTTGTAGTTCTTGTCGCGCTTCTGCTGGTTCGCAGTCTTCACAATCACTTGGAGCACGTCCTCGTCTTCAAGGTAGTGGTCTTTTCCCACACGCTGCGGGTTGTACTTGGTGCTGGTCCCCCACACAAGCGCGTAGTTGAAGTTGTCGAGCATGTCCCTTGAGATCTATGGCGAGAGAGCAATAGTGACAAAAGTAAGGACCAACCAGTCAGCGTAGTCAGCGTCCACTCGTTCTGGAACGCGTACTCCAATACAGCAATGGGTCCGCGCGATATTCGAGGTCTCTACGTACAGAAAGGCACGCCGCTTGGACGCTCACACCTCGTCGCTCGGACGACAACACGACAGGCTCGTTGAACTCGGGGGTCTGGAACGCCAGCAGCAACAGTAAACCGCTTAGTTGCATGCTGTGATAAAAAAACACAGGGTCGCAACTACAGAACCACCAACCACTGGAGGACACAATACACGTACATCGCCACGACGCTTCGTGTACACGCGCGTGAGACCCATGTAGTCCCACATGCGCGCCAGCAGCGTGTCAAAGTTCAGCTGTGGCGGCAAAACGCACAGCAGCACAAGTGAGCGAAACAACCGAACGACTGCACCAAACCCCACGGAACCAAACCAAACGGCCTTGGCGCACCGCTGGGCGGTCGCCGTGTTCGCACGCGATGACAGTCGAGTGCTCGAGGCGCGCGAGCCGGTCGACGTCTTCGATCGAGACCACGTCGATCTTGTTGTAGACGTAGAGGCACTTGATGTACTTGCGGTTGCCTTCAATCACGTCAATGAGGTCGTCCGTGGACGCGTCTTCGCGGAAGAGCACCTCGCAGTTGTGGATCTTGTACTCATGGAGGATCTTGTACACTGTCTTGTACGGATCGTCACCGAGCTGGAAACGACCGATTGCGAACCGACGACAAGCTTGCGTCAACAACGTCCAGCAACACTTCCAGACGATCCAGTAATCGAGACCAGCACTGCTACGTTGAACTTGCACACGTACCTTTGAGAGCCGGACCGTGCTGTTGAACGTGATGCCGCCGCCGTGCTTCCTCTTAAAGTAAATGTCCGGCGGGTCGCGGTTGAGCCGGAGCCCGACGATCTCGAGCTCGTTCTCGAGAATCTCACGGTGGCGGTTGCCAGCTTCCTGTCCGGCGTCCAGCACCATGAGGATCATGTCGGCCGACTTGGCGACAGCAATGACCTCTCGGCCGCGGCCTTTGCCGTGCGACGCGCCTTCAATGATACCTGGAAGGTCCAGGAGCTGGTCGGACAAGAGTCAACGTTAGTGGGGAAGCAGTGGATATGGATAGGAACGAGCTCCCTCTCCGGATGCTACTGCAACTCGCCACAGGAGGAACGCACCTGGATGCGCACGCCGTTGTAGATCAGGTTGCCGGGGATGCACGTGAGCGTCGTGAACTCAACGGCGCTCTGCTCTGACTCGGTCTCGG
The DNA here is from genome assembly GCA_023333755.1 of Globisporangium uncinulatum. NCBI lineage: Eukaryota > Oomycota > Peronosporomycetes > Pythiales > Pythiaceae > Globisporangium > Globisporangium uncinulatum. The sequence continues at coordinate 59,156 of JAASFJ010000003.1, read as the reverse complement.
TGAGCTGACTCAACATGGTCGATTTGCCGACACTTGGGAAGCCGATGAGCGCCACGCGGCCGTCGCCGCTCTTCGCGACATCGAAGCCTGCGATGGAGCGCAAGACACACACACACACTGAGCGCTCGCTTGCATGCGGTCACCCTCTGCTTGTATCGTCTGTCTCACCTTCGCCACCGCCACCACCAGCGGCCTTGTCGCCTTCAAGCAACTGAGACCACCCAGAGTCAGACGCGTCAGCACGTTATGCAAGCAGCCCAAGTAGTCGGCGGATTGCTACATCGAAATGAAAGCAAGGGCACCTCTGTGCGCAGCTTGGCAAGTTTGGCTTTGAGGTGGCCCAAGTGGCCCTCGGTCGCCTTGTTCTTCTGCGTGCGCTTCATCTCATCCTCTTTACGTGGCACGTGAGTGTCAGAGAGCGACAGGGGGATAGCAGCGCATGGTACATATGATGAGGAGGAGCTCACCGATCTCCTTGATGCGGTCAAGGATCCCCATGGCTGCTGCTGTCAGCGGCGCGAGCGCGTGGGTGTGCGGGTTCAAGAAGGAGAAGGTGGTGTGGCTTGGTTGGCTCGGTTTGCGTTATGTAAACCACATGATATTGATTGGAGCTCTCCAAAATCGCCAAAACAACTGTCCACAATAGCTTACAATAACCAAGACAAGAAATATACACGCTGCGTTTGGTCATCAAAAAATGCGCGCGCGTGCCTCCATCATTTGACGTCGTCCTCCACTTCGCCATTCCGTCAACAGCACCGACCACTTCCGAGCGCCATGAGTGACACCAAGAGCTCCACTGAGGCGAAAAGCAAGGGCTTCCTGCCGTCGCTGCTGGTGCGTCTCCTCGGCTTTCTATTGGAACCGAACGCGCGCACTCATTATTGCCTATTATAGGGCGGCGCAGTGGCGGGGACATCGGTGGACATTGCGCTCTTCCCGCTCGACACGATCAAGACGCGACTGCAGTCGGCCGATGGCTTCTTCAAGGCCGGCGGCTTCCGCGGTGTCTACTCGGGTCTCTCGGCCGCGGCGGCGGGCTCCGCGCCTGGCGGTGCGTGTGTTTGTCCTCTCGTGACGCTCCTGGTGCACGCCCACTTCCACGACGAGCGTAACGACACTTTGCGCATCGCACTAACGCCGCACGGCTGCAGGCGCCATGTTCTTTAGCACGTATGAGACGTCGAAGAACGTCATTGGCACGTACTTTCCCGAGAAGAAACACTCGCCGTTTGCGCACATGGCGGCGGCGGCGTGCGGCGAGACGGTACGTTCCAGCCTTGCTTTCCATCCCAGTCTGTGGGGACAGCGTGTGTGCTCACATGGGAGACGAACGGACTGGTGCGTGTGCACAGGCGGCGTGTCTTGTGCGCGTGCCGACTGAGATTGTGAAGCAGCGCATGCAGACTGGCATGTACCAGTCGATTGGCGAGGCCGTGACGAGCATCCGTGGGGCCGAGGGCCTCTTTGGGTTCTACCGCGGCTACTTTAGCATGATTGCGCGGGAGATTCCGTTCTCGTTCATCCAGTTCCCGCTCTGGGAAGGGCTCAAGGTGCGTCTGTGTGGCCAGTGACGCTCGCACACAAACACGGGTGCTCACGTGGTGACGTGCTGCTCTTGTGGCTGTCACATACACAGTACCAATGGTCGCAGAGCCAGGGATCGCCAGTGAGTTCGCTGCAGGGGGCGATGTGTGGCTCGGTCGCTGGCGGAGTCGCGGCGTCGATTACAACGCCGTTGGACGTGGTGAAGACGCGGTTGATGCTCGGGAAGGACGCGAAGGGCGTGCCGTACCAGGGCACGCTCAACACGTTCTCGCGCGTGTACCAAGAAGGCGGCGTCGCGCGGCTCTTCTCGGGCGTCGGTCCGCGCACAATGTGGATCAGCATCGGCGGTTTTGTGTTCTTTGGCATGTACGAGAAGGCGACCGAGACGTTCGCCGAGGTGCTGTGAGCACGCAGCGTTTCCGCACGTACGCGAGTCGTCCGCTGCTAGACACCGACCGGTGTTCATAGAGAGAGAGAGCATGGGCTTGCTTGAACAGGAGCAGCCATTTGCTTGACGAGGAACTTGTTGGGTTGATAATGAGATTGATCAGCAACACAGGCAGATCGCAAATACGTGCAAGATCCTTGGGTTTTGTCACTACTGTCGCAATACACGAAACCAAGTTTGCCTAAATTCGTAAACACTTTCCCGCAACCCTAAGACATGTCCGCAGTTGACGTTTTATTATAGCTTTCGGGACAAAAGACATTTTCTGTAAAAGCTTGAGCAGAGTAAGCTTTTCAGAAATTGTCGTCGGTGGAATGTCACATGGATTGAGTTTATGTTCGGGACAAGTTACGCCGTTGCAGCGTCCCCAGCTGACGCAATTCGCGGACGCGGCGCCGCCGCTGCCTCCTTTCGTTTCATTCGAGAATCCTCGCTCTGCCGCTCAAGTCCCGCGCTTCTTCCCGGCTCACCCCTCCCACTTCCCCCACTCTTCACTATGAGCGCCTCCCCAATCAAGAAGCTCAAAGAGACGTCCCAGCTCGAGCAGCTGAAGGAGTTCACGACCGTCGTGGCCGACACGGGCGACATTGACTCGATCGCCAAGTACAAGCCGCAGGACGCGACGACGAACCCGTCGCTGCTCTACAAGGCGGCGACGATGGAGCAGTACGCACACCTTGTGGACGACGCGGTCGCGTACGGCAAGGCGCTGGACGCGTCGCTCTCGGAGAGCGAGCGTCTCGGTTACATTATCGACAAGCTCTCGGTGAACTTTGGGCTCGAGATTCTCAAGATCGTGCCGGGCTACGTCTCGACTGAAGTCGACGCGCGCTTGAGCTTTGACAAGGAGGGCACGATTGCGCGTGCGCACCGTATCATCGACATGTACAAGAAGGCGGGCATTGGCAAGGAGCGCATCTTGATCAAGATTGCGAGCACGTGGGAAGGCATCCAAGCGTGCAAAGAGCTCCAGGCCGAAGGCATTTCGTGCAACATGACGCTGCTCTTTGGCTTTGCGCAGGCGGTCGGGTGCGCGGAAGCGCGTGCGACGCTGATTTCGCCGTTTGTTGGCCGCATCCTCGACTGGCACAAGGCGAAGACGGGCAAGTCGGGCTACGAGTCGCACGAAGACCCCGGTGTGGTATCGGTCTCGAAAATTTACCAGTACTACAAGAAGTACGGCTACGAGACGATCGTGATGGGTGCGAGCTTCCGCAACGTGGGCGAGATCACGGAGCTCGCGGGGTGTGACCGCCTCACGATCTCGCCGAACCTCCTGGACGAGCTGAGCAACAGCAACGCCGAGGTCGTGCGCAAGCTCGAGCCTGCGAGCGCAGCAGAGAAGTACGTGGGCGAGAAGGTGACACTCGCGGAGAAGGACTTCCGTCTGAGCCTGAACAGCGACGCGATGGCGACGGAGAAGCTCGCGGAGGGCATTCGTGGCTTCAGTGCGGACATTGTCAAGCTCGAAGAGATTCTCAAGTCGAAGCTCAAGAACTAGGTGCTGGCACACACGTGAGGTTCGTGCGCATTGCATGAAGGCCGGGACAAGAACAATAGCAGCTCAGCTGCAGCAGTAATGCTCGACAAGGACGACGACAAGGATTACTCCAGATCGGAACGTTGGAAGACGAGAGTGAGCTCATTCTCAACAGCATGCGTTCAAGAAACACACAATTATTTTACCGCTCTCAGCAGTTCTGTCTCCTTGCCGTTGTTGTGGTCGATCTTTGCTCATGGTGGTCGTGGTGCTCGCTCTTGAGGCATTCACGGCAGCACTTCTGGTGCTGACGTGCTTGAAGTTACTTGGACAACTCAGGAGCTGCTTCCCAAAAAGATCTTGTTGTGTGCTTGTCACTTTGTCGACGGACTTGAGCGAGTTGACACTGTTCAACCTATTTTCGCACTTATACAAGTTTTCACAGATCTCGAGGTTACCAAACGAAACTGTTTGTGGCTTCCAGGTCACTTAATCCAATTTCGGTTTTGTAGTCCCGGTCGCCCTTCTTTCCATGCAAGCTTTCATCCACAGAGCCAAACAAGCGCTGGAGCTGGTGAGCGCGTCCGGAAGAGCTCGCACTCTCTCTATCTCCTTGCTCTGTTCGACCGATGATGACTGTCGGCGGCGGCTTCGAGCTCAGCGAGTGGTTCAACACTGTCTCGACCCGCGGCAATGGCGCTAGTGGCGGGCGGACGGCGCCTGCAAAAGCAAAGGCGAAAGCGTCCGGGAAGAGCGCGACTGGCGGGGATCACACTCCTGAGCCGTCCGTGTGCTTTGTGTGCCATGTCCCGAACCCGCAGTGGACGTCGTCCGACAAGGTAAAGTCTGCGCCGCCCGTGCCCGTGTGCTCGCCCGAGTGCGAGACGCGGTACCTCGAGGGGAAGGGACTGCAGCCCAAGTCGGCCACCACCCCCACCCCCACCAGCAGCAGTAGTAAGAAGCGCAAACAAGAAGACTACTACGTCGTGCTGGACGAGGACGACGACATGAACGGCGACGACGACGTGGACTACGAGCACTGCTTCGTCTGCGACCGCCCTGGCCCCGAGTACATGTCGACAAACTCGGTCAAGAACATCCCGTCCGTGCCTGTGTGCGGCGTCGAGTGCGAAGCGGAGCATCTGAAGCGCAAGGGGAAGAAGAAAGGCGACGTGTCGGCTCCAGCACCAGCGCCAGCACTGTCGTCGAAGCGGAACAAGTCGGCGGGTGAGAGCAGTGGTGGAGCCAAGTCGGCGGCAGTCAAGCAGTCGCTCAGCTTCCTCGAAGACCACTTGCTCGAGAACGACGACAGCAAGGGGTACAAGAGCTGGTGGCTCCGTGCGCTCACGTTTTACGACTTTGTGTACCAACGGCACGCGATGTGGCACAGGTAGGTGATGCGGCGCTCCGTGTCGTTATGGTGTTATGGTGGGGGCGTTACGTTGTATGCGTGCTGGAATTGTTGGTCGCTGATGGTGTGACGTTGCTTGTGTGTGGTTCATGTGGGCTTGTGGTTATTGTGACTGGGCAGCTACACGTACACGCCGGACAAGCCGAACGTGGACCCAGCGTTGACCAACTTTGGTGCGTCCAGTATAGCGAATGGGTCATTGCATGGTTTTCTCCAGTAGCACTCATAGACGCCTCTATCTGCCTCGCTACGTACGTGCTATGAGTAGCCACGTGGAACATTTACCGGGAGCTGGACCGGACGACCGCGTTCCTGCGCAAGAGCGTCGTGCGGTGGCAGAAAGCGCACCAAGACCACCGCAGCCTGCGTGAAGTGCTCTGGATGGCCGTCGTCTTTCGGTTCTGCAACAAGATTGAGACGTTCTACGACGTCCAAGGCATTCCGCGCTCGGACGAGTTCAAAGCGTTCAAGAAGCGGTACGTGCCTTCTCCGTGCCATCTCCTCTCTCCCTCTCGCAGTCGCACACAATATCAGTTCTGCTAATCAAAGACGTGTGTCGTGTATGCTCGGTAGCCTCCTGTCGCTGATCAAGAAGAAGCCGAACACAGAGATCTTGGCGGGCAACCGCGACATCAACGTCGACACGTACCTCCAGACGCTCGAGGACTTTCTCGAGTGCCTCGACACGACTGCGTACAGCGTGATGAACTGCGCGACGATCAAGGACGTGTTTGAAGTGCTCCGTGGATTCAGCGGCAACGCGCTCGGGTCGTTCACGTGCTGGCAGGTCGTGTGCGACCTCATGGAGCTCAAGATTCTCCCAAACGAGGTGGCCGAGGACGACTTTATCTGGATGACTGCGGACGCGAAGCAGAGTCTTGTCCAGATATTTGGCAAACGTCGGGCGCGGCCGTCCGAGTTTGTCTCACTGGCGCGGATGCTGCAGCAGCGCCAGACCCAGGGCTTCAAGGCGCTGCGGGTCGAGTTCCCGTACTTTATGGACCAGAAGCTCAACTTGAAGAACATTGGGCACGCGCTGCATGGGTACCAGCTCTACCGGGACATCAAGCTGCTCCAGTACAACCGATTCCACGACGAAGGCTTTGGTGCGACGGCGCCCGGCACGTACTCGTCGCGCTCGGTCCTGAACGACCAGGAGCCGTGCGAGAAGTGCTCGAGCGACGAAGACGACCTGCTGCTCTGCGACCTCTGCCATCGCATGTTCCACAAGGAGTGTGCGAACGTGCTCGAGGTGCCGCCAGCGTCCTGGGTCTGCGACGACTGCAAGACGATCTCGAGCTACCCACACGTGGGCTTGGTAGAGGCGACGCCAGCGACGACGAAGGCTGTGGCGGTGACGCCAGGTGTGAGCACGAGCGACCCGGTCGTGATTTCCATCGACTGATGAGAGAGAGCGAGGGTAGCGAATGAGCAAGCGAGCGAGAGCGGGATGTGCGCATGGAACCCCGAAACGAGCAAGCTGGTTGCGCCTCGATGCTGTTCGTTTCGCTATGAGCAGTTCGCTCGTTGGCTGCAACTGGTGCTGTGGTGCGGTCCTTGTTCGTGGTCGTTCTGGAGCTCTCCAGGATTACTACAAACTCGCCTATCAAGGCGACGTGTCCGACGCAGCTGCGACAGGAGCGTGTGGCGCGACAAAGTCCTTCTTTGCGCTCCCGTCGGTTTTACCCCAGCGATTCTTCACAGTTTGGTACTGCGCGTCTTTCTTCCAGATGTAGTACAGCGCAATGACGTCGCGACACGTCTTCGTCCCAATCTGTCACAGGACGAACACAAGCAAGCGACGGACGGACGGTCGCAGCGGAAGCGGAACGTGAGCACCTGACTCGAGCCATCCCTCGGCTCGCTCATTTGCTGCACACACCACACCACACACACCACTTGCGAGACGTGGTAAAAGTCTTTCCCGTAGCACTCGATCGCGACCTCAAAGATCCGAATCTCAATCGGTGTCCAGGCATCTGCAAAGGCGACAGCCACAGCTTCCTTCAGTCCCAGCGTCCTTCTTACGCCCAATTCACCCAATATCCCAAAGACGTACGCACCTAGCGCTGAGGCCGAGCGCAGGAGCGACGTCCCGTGCACCGCCGCCTTGAGGCCCGGCACGCCCTGGAGCCCAAACTCTGAGATCTTGGCCCGTTTGTGGTTCGACGACGGCGCTGTCCGTGGCGCGTAGAGGCACCGAGCGGCGCTCAAGTACGCCTTTGTGCACGCTTGGCGACCTGCACCCAAACCCACATACACACGCTCTCGTGGTTAGGTACCAAGAAGAGTATACTGGCACAAGAGTGCATTCACCACCCTCGCAATGCTCACGTCGCAGCTGATCGACGCGGAACTTGGTCTCGGTCGGCAGCTCTAGGTACCGGATGTCGTCGTCGTAGTCGTGGTACGTGGTGCACGATCCGTGACGCTTCCAAACATAGAAGAGCGCGATCACATCCTTCGTGGTCTTGTTGGGGAGCTGGAGAAGGTGCCGATGCGTCAGTCTCAGTACCGATGCTACGCGAACGAACGAACGGACGGACGACGACAGGGGCCACGCACTTGGTCGGCGATCAGGTGGAACCGGCGGTCGAACTTCTCGAACGCCTCCTCAAAGATCGCAATCTCGAGCGCCGTCCAGTCGTCTGTAATTAATTACATAGTCAGTCCGTAGTGTCTGTCATCTTTCTGGAATAAAGAATGTGTGGAGGTGATGCTCGCTGGTGATGCTCGTACCGAGCACTTGGCGCTGGCGGAGCGGCGAGAGGAGCGCTGCTAGCGTGTCGAACGTCGAGTTCGGCTTGAAACCGTACTGGTCAAAGCCCACAGCCACCGCCGTCATTGCAAGAAAGCACACACACGCACGCACAGCGATGTCAGCACGCTCCACTCGCACGTTCCCAAGCGCAACGACTACTAAACCGTGGTTGCTGACGCTGTTGGTCGTTGGCGGTCCGCACCGAGTTCGCTTTCATCCGTAGAATCGCCGCTGGTCGCTTCATCTGGAACTGCAGCTCGTACAGTGCGCGCGTGGCTCGGAAGTACTGCTTCAGTGCCGCGCGTTTCACTGTCGCCGAGTGCGTCAGCGAGAGCAGTTCGCATCGTCACCTTAATACAGTAGTGATTAACGCAACCGCCGCACCATCGATCGATTCGGGCGGAACGCCTTCCTGCCAGTAGGTGCCAGCTGGAGCCACCGCAGCGTTGCTCAGGTCCTCGTCGCTCAGCACGTTCGTATACGCTGGCAACTACAGTAGGGCACATACACACATGCATTTTTTAGCTTGGGAGAGCTCCACGCCGTTTGCCCCACACGGGCGAGCGGGACAAACTACCTGACGCACCGAACGACTGCGCTTGCGGTCACGCAAGGCGGAGGGCGAGCCGGATTTCAGTGAGCTCGAGTCAGATGCGCCGCTGTAGCCGACCTCCTCGTCGTCCTCGTCCACCTCCTCCTCGGGTTCGGCTTCGCTCGCGACGGCAGCGACACCATCATCGAGCTGCTCGAATTCGTGCTCCATCGTATTTACAGAAAACAGCAACACAATTGGGAAATACTAACTGGTACCGGTATTGAAAACTGCTTCATAGGTTTGAGCACGCCTGGAACGAAGGAAGTTGGAAGTCGCCTTCTACCCAAAATGAGAGAAGTACGGTACTTTCGAAAGAGTACAGTCCTTTTCTTAATTCGTACTTTACGCGAATGAAGTCATACACAACACCACACAAACTTCGTTTCCTTCGTTTCTGAGCACTTTCATTGGCTGGAACCAAAGCAGCCTATCATTCGTTAAAAATGACCTAAATGCGGCCTCCCGAACAGCATCAATCGAGATCATGCACGACAATCACCAAAGCGCCAGAGACCCAAGCAGTACGCAATGACATCGCACGAGGACGGCAACAACCTGCAGCTGGTTGTACACGGCGGCCAGGGCGCGAGCATGGAGCTGGCGGTCGTTCCTAGCGAAAACTTGGCCGCGCAGCTTTCGATGTGGTTTGCGGCTAGGTGCTGCTGCTGTCGCGGTGGTTAGCGGCTTTGTGGTGCAGCTGTGAAGTGAGCTGCTATATCAGTGGTTCGCGGCTTGGCGCTGCGGCTGCGAAACGAGCTGCTGCCGCGGCGGTTCGCCTTCTTGGTGCTGCTAATGCTTCGCCGCTGAGCACCGAAGACGTCACGACCTGGCGTTGCACTTCCCTTTGTCCGACCTTAAGCTGTTGCTGTATGCAGAAAAGTCAAGCAATGATGGCGTTGTCCTGTTTCTCTGTCAGCCCGTGGTTCGTACGTACCGGCAGCACTCACCCAGTTACTAGTGTCCCACATTACTGTGCAAAGCGAAATTGGTATATGTCACATCAGAAATTATTTTGTGATTGGCAGAAAATCCCAACAAATTGTCATTTTGTCCTTTTTTATTGAATAAAAATCGAATATTGGTAAAATCCGTGCAAATGTATTGCAAACACACAGTCTTTCCTTGAGGTCAAAATACAAGATATTAGTTGCAAAGAACATTAATTCGTGTGCTCTCCAAAAATATAATAACATTTGAAGAAATGTATACTCCGCTGTGTCAGCGAAGATTTTTCGCTCTTGAGAAGGCGCAAGAGCTCTTCCCATTTCAAAACAATGAAAAATAAACGAATCGAAAGTGAAGGAAGCCAAGGCTTCGGTGTGCATGTGTGTCTTTGTTTTTCAACTCAAACCGAGCAGTGAAACTCGAGGTACGTCATATTTGGAGAAGTGCACAAAGTAATTTGGGACAGACTAGTACGATGTGATCTCACTCGCGCGCTGAGAGGGCACAGCGTGATCTGCACGAAGATAGCAAGTCGTACGCAACCACGTTAGAGAGTATGGGAGATTTCGAGAGATCATGCCTCTCAGGATTTTGGATAATGAGCAGCTGAGAAAACGAAGTTTTATGTTGCTCGAAGACGGGTACCCAAACTCGAAAGAAGTTGAGCAACTCAACTTCCCTTTTTTGTTTGGGTTTGAAGGACTGTACTCTTGGATACCGTTTTTCTATTTTGGGCTGACGGCGATATACCGTAATACCGTCTTCCGTATCGGTTTCTCCATTCCAGGCGTGGGTTTGAGCTATAGACCTGTACATTATAAAATTACAAATGTAGTCTGGCTCGTTTTTGCGCGAAATCTAGAAGGGTTCGTTTTTCACTTGGATAAAGTATGGATTGTGTTTTCTTCTGTCCAGTATACTGGTACTGTGTCATGGACCTCTTACAAAAACCAAGTCAACCGAGTCGTGACGTTTCGTGCGCGCCGCGATCATTGTCCCGCACACTCGCATTCGCAGATCCACCACACAGACACCACCAGCTCCAGCTCCACTACCACCACCAGCGTCCGACCATGAGCTCGCAGTCCATCACGCTGCCGTCCACGCCGACCGCCGGTGCCTTCGCGTCGTTCGGTACGATCAGCAGCCCCCGCGCCGCTTCCATTGAAGCGCGCCTGGAGCTCTCCCTCGGTGCGTATACAGTGTATGGGTACATTTCTTCTTCCTCCTTTCGTGATTGACTCATATTGCTTGTTGTGTTCAGACGAGCTCATTAAGGAGCGAAAGAAGGAGGTGAAGAAAGAGAAGAAGCACGAGTCAGTGAAGAAAGGGACGACGACACAGCACAGCAAGGAGCTGCCGCTCCAGAACGCCAAGGCGGTGAGGACAAAGACCGCGCAAGTGGAGAAGCGGAGTGCAGTTGTAAACAAGAACCGCGGAATGTCGGCAGTTGCGACCACGAGTGTCAGCAGCACAAGCGGCAGCAAAGGGACAAAAACGCCGCCGCAGAAGCAGCAGCAGAAGAAGAAGAGCCCGAAAACAAAGGCAGCACCGACTACCAGCGAAAGGACGAAGCCTATTACGGCTGCGACCAAGCAGCAGAAGAAGAATGCGAAGGTTCCTCTTACTGCGGTTGGGAAGCCACAAGTTCCACAACAAAAGAAGAAGAAGAGTGCGACGACGCCTGCAGCCACGCAGCAGCCAAAGAAGCAACCGAAACCAACGCAGCAGCAGATTGTGCGCATCATTCGACAGCAACCGGCACCACCAGCGACCAAAGCGACGGCCAGCAACGCTCTGAGTGCGTCTGCGAAGCCCCGCCAAGTCGTGCGCTCGACCACCACGCGCTCCAAGATCCGCATCACGATCCAGCAACAGCAGCGACACCAGCCGACCGCCAGTAGGGCGACCAAGCGGCAGGCAAAGGCACCGCTGAAAAATGCGGTCATGAACGTCGTGCTCCCTGCCAAAGTCGCGCGCAACTTCAGCTCCAAGGCGGCGACGAGCGCAGAGAAGGTTGTGCGCCGCGTGCAGAACCGCAAGCAAGCGGCGACGTCCAAGAACGGCGCGTTCGTGGTGCGCAAGCCGTTCAGTGTGCGGAAGCTCTGAGCGGCTCAGGACGCAGCGTTTCAAGAGCGTTACATGATGTACCGATACACTGGTGGTGTCCGCCTCCAGTCGCCTTGTAGCTCGCAACCCACGTCTTTGGTGTCGCACGAGAGCGGAAGTCCGCGATTGCAGTGTCATGTGTGTCTATTTCGCTGCTCAAAAGTGAGCGAGCGAGTGATGTGGGTGGGTCCAGGAAGGAACCAGGCGGTCAGCAGTGAAGAGCTCGACGAGATCGCTGCGTTATGCCCGCTGCTGCAGTCGTCGCAGCGTCGTGTGTCGCTCAAGCAGCTTGACCGTGTCGCCCAATCCCGCACCGACCTCCATGCCGGTCAGGTAGTAGCGGATTGGCATGAGGACCCTGTACGTTACACACGGAAGGGCATGAGTCGCGGTGGAACGCAGGCAACCGCACCACTCAGTGCGACAAAGTGACGACGGACGGACGCACTTCTTCAGTCCGAGATTGCGGCTCTTGGCCACCTCCTTGATCGCCTTCGTGATGTCGTCCTGCACCACGTGCGAGCAAGAGATCGAGACGATGTTCAGTGTCGACACACAGCGAAACTGGACACGAGTGTGGGAGGGAGGCCACGTCGCACCGGGTTGAACGCGTCATCCGGCAGCGACTGGAGCTTCGCCACGACCTCGTCGACAATCCCATCTATGCGCAAGCAGAGCCCAACACCGTGAGGCTCCTGAACGTGATGACGCCTTCACATCCACGATCTGTACCCGTCCACAGCACGAGACACGAGCCGGATACGCACCAGTGTCCTCGCTGATGTACTTGGCTCGCATCTCCTGCGCGTCCGGCGACGACAGGTCCGGATCGACAAAGAATGGCACACAGAGCGGACCAAACTCTGGCAAGGCGCTCACGCGTTCCTGGCCACACACACACCCACACACGATACGCAACCCGTTGAGCTTCCTCAACAACAACAGTGTATGTCACTCACACCACCACTCACCTTCATCAGATCCATGGCGCTCCAGATGTACGAGGCGTCGAATGCCGCGAGCAAGCGCTCCGTCTCGTCGTCAGCGCCGCTGATCGAAGCGGCGATGAACGGGAGCACCTCGTCGATCACCGCCTGCTGTCGCTCGGCCGAGACCGCGTCGGCCGCAAACAAGGCGCGGATGTGGCGCGAGTTGATCCAGCGCAGGCGCTCGACGTTCACCACGGACCCCGCCTTGTTGACGTTCTCGAGCGAGAACTGACGACAACAATCGGACGCGCGTGAGACCAACCATTGCAGCCGTTCCGATCAGCTTAACCGCACGCCTCTTATGAGCGTACATGGCGCTCCAGCTCTGCCATGTCAAAGATCTCTTGGTTGTTCCCGCCTGCCGGGTTCCAGCCAAGCAACGCCACAAAGTTCACCAAGCCGCTCGGCAAGTACCCCTTGTCCTGCGTTGCACCACGACACACTACAGTGAGCGAGTGCCTGTCACTTGAACAAGGTGGGAGGAATGAGCAATGCACGCGCACACGTACCCGAAAGTCTTCGACTGCGACGTCGCCCTGGCGCTTCGAGAGCTTCGAGCGGTCTTCGTTAAGCAGCAGTCCGAGGTGCGCAAACTACCACCACACACCAGCAACGACCCACCAAGTGACTACTCAGCACTCAAGCGACTTGCCAGATCGAAGCATCGTCAGTGAACGAACCTGTGGGACAGGAAACCCAAGCGCCTTGTACAAAAGGACGTGCTTCGGCGTCGACGGGAGCCACTCCTCTCCGCGGATCACGTGCGTGATGCGCATTGCGTGGTCGTCCACGACGTTCGCGAGATGGTACGTCGGGTACCCGTCGCTTTTCATCAGCACCTGGTCGTCAATACCGGCGTGCTCGAACTGGACGTAACCGCGTAGCAGGTCTTTCACGACGGTTTTGCCAACGGGGACCTTGAGCCGGATCGTGTGTGGCTCGCTACGGGCAACCCGCGCTGCGATGTCTTCTGGCGCTAGTCCGAGGCACGCGCGGTCGTACATTGTGGCGTCGCCATTGCGTGTCTGGGACGCGCGGAGGTTCACCAGTCGCTCCGGCGTGCAGAAGCACCGGTACGCGTGACCACACTGCGCACCACGAAAACCGTACTTAGCGTCCATCGCACACGCGCAAGCGCACATGTATGCACACACATATTCACCTCGAGGAGGCGATCCGCGTGCTCCCGGTACGTCTCAAGGCGCTGCGACTGGATGTACGGAGCGTGTGGACCGCCCTTGGTCGGACCTGCATACCACACAGAGACAATCGTCGTGGTGAGTACGCATGGTACATTCCACCCTGGAGCCCGCAGCTGTTGCGTTATGTGCGTACCTTCGTCCTCCTCGACGCCGCACCACTTGAGGCTGTTGATCAGCGCCTCGATCGAGCCGTCCACCTGCCGCGTCTGTGCCGAATTCAAAGCCGTGTAAGCAGCGAGAGAGCATCTGCAAATTCATACCAGAGCACGTCCACTGACACAGCAACACACCTTGTCCGTGTCTTCGATGCGCAGCAGGAACTGTCCGCCGGCGCTCCGTGCAAAGAGGTAGTTGAATAGCGCTGTGCGCAGTCCACCGAGGTGCAAGTATCCCGTAGGGCTCGGTGCATAGCGCGTGCGCACCACCGGCGCCTCGTCGCCGCTCGTTGAACGGAAGCCAGCGCGTGGCGCCGTCAGCAGCGCCGCTCGCGCACGTCCGCGCCAGTGTGCGATCGATCGTGCTGCAATCATTTTCGGGTCTGGTATCGGAAATGAACCGGAGCCGTTCGTAATTTTTGACACTAATACCGGTATTGTCTGCAAATGCCTTTATTCATTTTCGACAGCCCAAAGTTGAGATGGCGACCACAGCGCCGGGCAAGCGCCAGAACGTGGAGCTCGCGCGCGGCATCAACGCGATCGCGGCCAACAGCCTCGCAAAGAGCAACGGCCGCTTCGCTGCCGCGCACAAACAGAAGCGCAGCGACGCTGGCGTGAAAGTCGCAGCTTCTAGCGCAACTGCGAGTGCAAGCGCGAACACCGCAGAGCCCGGCCGAGTACCGCAGAAGTGGTACCCGGCCGAGTACATTCCGAAGCGGCTCGCGTCCGCCAAGACGGCGCGCAACTCGGTCAAGCCCGCGAAGCTGCGCAAGTCGATCACGCCCGGTACTGTGCTCATTCTGCTCTCTGGCCGGTTCCGCGGCAAACGCGTCGTGTTCCTAAAGCAGCTGCCGTCCGGGACGCTGCTCGTCACGGGGCCGTACAAGGTCAACGGCGTGCCACTGCGTCGCGTGAACCAAGCGTACGTGATCGCAACGTCCACGAAAGTCGACCTCTCGGACGTCACGCTGCCAGCGATCGACGACTCGTACTTTGTGAAAGACACGCCTGCCAAGAAAGACAGCAAGGAGACGCAGTTCTTTGCACAGTCCACTCTCGCCGTACGTTCTCTCTCTCTCTATGGTGGATGAATGGATCTACTGGTGGTGCGAAGACTCGCGTGATCAGCGCTTGGGATCGCTGCCGCCACAAGCTCCCAACGCCTGACTATCACGCATGTCTTTGCTTGTCCACGCAGGCCCCAGTGGCCATCAGCGAGCAGCGCAAGCAGGACCAAAAGGCCGTGGACACTTTGCTCATGAAGAAGCTCAAGGACGAGCCGTACTTGCAAGCGTACTTGAACGCCAAGTTCACGCTCACGAAGAACGACCGCGTGCACGAACTCCAGTTCTAGCGCCTTCGAGGTCATACCTCTACTGGTACACAACGACGCGTCGGATGTGCGGAAGCCGCTCAGACGTTGCGCTTCGGCCGACTTTGTAGGTACTACCAGGCGAGTAGAGCGTTAGTTAGACGCGTCATCCCTCGTACAGTCAGCCAGGTACTCGACACGACAGCAATCAACCCAACACACCTTTCGCCGCTCTCTCAGCGCTTGTTTCACCCACTCCAACTCGAGCCGAATCTCTTCGCGCGAGTGGGTCGCTAGGATCGTCTCGACCGTCAGTGTATCTGCTGGCAACACACTGGCTTTCACTGGCTCTGCGACCGCATTGGCAGGTGCCTCGGCCTCGACTCGGTCGTCGTCGGACTGTAGTGAGGGAAGCCGATCCGCTGCAACGTCAGCTGCGTCATCCGTCACGCCATCCTCTGCTTGGTCTGTCGGGACTTGGTCAAAGGAGGCTGCTTGGGCTGGCGGAGCTTGGGTGCTGCAGGCCTCTTTGACATCCGCTATACAGCTACAGTGGATCGTGTCACTGTCATTAACCACTGCTGCTGTCACGACGCCGGAGTCGTCTACAACCTCTTGTCGCTGATCAACAAGAGGCACTGAAGGCGACGGTGGGAACGAGCACGGGACGCCAAAGACGCGGTCGTCGTCAAAGCGCGGGAAGTGCAGGTGGCAGCGGCGCTCGCCCTCCACGAGCCACCGGGCGTCCGCATACAGCACCCCTCCTCCGCCACCCAGCAACAATTGCGTCACACAAGCGTCCCGCTGCAGCTCGGCGACAAACGCGTCGATCTCTGCGCGCACACGCCACACAACGCGCTGCCGCGTCCGGAACCCCCGGAACGCCGCCTGCGCTCGTCATGGAGTCAGTGAATAAGCGGCAGGAGCCACCAGCTAGAGAGCGGGTGCGTTAACTCGCCTGGATCGCCGTCGCATGGCGCTCGCGCATGCGCATGGATGACGCCGCCATCGTCGTCAGCGTGTCTTGGAATTAAGACAGTGGCTGCAAAAAGGTGGATTCGAACCGTCTCATTCGAATCATAAAGCCAACTAATGTCGCACGAGTCGAATGCAGCGGAATGCTGATCTGGCCGAATCAAAAACTGCTCTAAAAATAGCAAAGTAATCACTCATTTCCTTTCAAATCTGATATCGTTATCAACAGGGAGAACGAAACGAATCTCCCAAAACAACTGCCACAAACCCAACAGCTCAACTCACTCATTCACTCCAAGCACCAAGCCAAGCAAGCCAGTGACCACCAAGCAGCAGGAACGAAACTCTACGATGGTGTCCATGACGACTGTCGCGCGGCTCCGCGCCGGCAAGTGGTCGATCGGGTTGCTGCTGGCGCTGCAGCTACTGTATCACCGTGGAGCGCTGCTCGCTTTCTTCACGTCCGTGAGCCGGAAGCTGCTCTTCTGGAAGTCCATGCGCCGGCGGTTTGAGAACCACCGCATCGAGCGCCTCAACAGCCTCGAAGACGACGACCGGCACTCGCAGTGGATGTGGAGCAAAATGAACCTAAGCGATGACGAGTACGACACGTCGCTGCTCTCAGACTGCGAGAGTCCGCGCAGCGACAAGAGCAGCGCACTCGCAGACGGCCTCATGCGGGTGCAGAAGAAGCTCGTGCTCGTCATGGTCGGGCTGCCCGCGCGCGGCAAGAGCTTTGTTGTGCACAAAGCCACGCGGTACATTGAGTGGCTCGGCTTCCCGACCCGTATGTTCAACGTCGGGAACCACCGGCGGCAGGTCGGCAAAGCCGGGGAAGACGCGCAGTTCTTTAGCGCTGAGAACGAAGGCGCAAAGCAGTTGCGTGAGAACCTCGCAATGGAGGTGCTGGACGACTTGCTCGAGTGGCTCCACACGAAAGGCCACGTCGCGGTCTTTGATGCCACGAACACCACTAAGATCCGAAGGTACGGACGAGTGGAGGGGGGGGGGGGGGTTAATCGCTTGGGCTGACATGTTAACGAACGGTGTCGTGGGCGAGCATAGGGAGAACATTCTCGACAAGGTTCGGGCACACCACAACGTCCGTGTGATGTTTGTCGAGAGCATTTGCGACAACAATGAGCTGCTGGAAGCCAACTACCAAAGGTGCGATCGATCAATTTCGATTAATTTCGACAGGACAGGGTTCTCTCGTCAGCATCATCGTCATCGAGCCATTATTGACTGATGGAGTTTATGCTGACGGCTTGTGTGCATACGTGTCTCACACGACACTGTCTTTTGTGTACTGCATCGTTAGGAAGCTGCTGAACGACGACTACGCTGGAAAGGACGCGGAGCAAGCGCTCGCGGACTTTCGCCAGCGCGTGGCCGAGTACGAGCGCGTGTACCAGACTGTCGAGGACACGGAAGACGGCGGCAACGTCTGTTACGTGAAAGTGTACAACGTATGTTCTGTGGCGGCACCTACGTGGCACACCATCTCTACAGAAGGGGAAGAGGCTGACGTGATCACCGTGTCTGGTTCACCATGCGCTCGCTCACTCCCACACCTCAGGCTGGTGAGAAGATCCAAGCGCGCTTCTGCCAGGGCTTCCTCCAGAGCCACATTGTGTCGCTGCTCCAGAACATCCACCTGTTCCCACGTCGCGTCTGGCTCGTCCGCCCGGGCTCGAGCGTCACGAGCTGCCGCGGCATCCTCGGGCTCGACGCGGAGCTGTCGGCCGACGGCCACCGTGTCGCCAAAGCGATCGGCAAGTTCCTCGACAAGCAGTTCTTGGAACAGCCGATGGAAGTGTGGACAAGCGCGATGAAGCGGTCGCGGCAGACTGCCAAGTACCTCCCAACGCGCCACTTGAAGCGCTTCGTATCGACGACACTGTTGAACGAGCTCGGCGGCGGCGACTTTGAAGGGCTCACGTACGACGAGATCCGACGGAACTACCCGAAGCAGTTCCACGCACGCGAGAAAGACAAGTTGCGGTACCGGTACCCGGGCGTCGGCGGCGAGAGCTACGTGGACTTGATTAGCCGCCTGCGGTCGCTGATCATTGAGTTTGAGCGCAAGAAACGCGACGTGCTCGTGATCGCGAACGAGTCCGTGCTGCGGTGTCTCATGGGGTACTTTGCTGGCTGCGAAGCCGAGAACGTGCCGTACCTCGACGCGTGTGAGAACACGGTGGTCGAGCTGAGCCCGCACCGCGACGGTTGCGACATTAAGTTCATCCCGCTCGAGTTTGACGACGACAAGGACGGTCATGCTATAGCCCGTCACCGGTCTGCGTCGACGTGAGCAGCATCCATGAGGAAGGGAGAGCTAACTTTGCATACTGGACGCAAGTAAATATACCTATATCACGGTCGAAACCTTGTCGCCTAAACGAGTTGAGACGGCCAGCCATGGATCGAGAAGAGAGGATCCGCGTCGTTGTACGCGCCAAACCGGTTGCGGTGTCGGCCTCGTCTGCAGCAGATGGGAGCCGACAGGACACGATCGCTGCGAGCCCTGACGGCAGCACCGTGTTTGTGTACGCGGACGCCACACACACGAACGCCGCATCGTTCCGGTGCGACGCGTTTCTGTCGCCAGCGGTGCAGCAGGACGACGTGTTCGACGCAATCCAGGGCCGCGAGCTCGTCGCCTCTGCGCTCGACGGGTTCCCAGTCACAGTGTTTGCGTACGGCCAGACTGGCGCCGGCAAGTCGTTCACAATCTTTGGCAAAGAGGACGGACGAATCGAGAAGAAGCTGTCAGCGCAGCCGTCGGACGGCGTGCTGCCCCGTGTCGCCACGGAGCTCATGCGCGTTGTGGACGCTCGCAAACACGAGGTCGAGTACACGCTGCGCATTACGTGCGTCGAGATCTACAACGAGACAGTCAAAGACGTCTTTGACCCACGCAAGGAGAGCCTCACCGTGCGGTCGACGAAAGACCACAGCTTCTACCTCGAGAACGCGACAGTCGTGCAGTGCGCGACTGCGGCTGAGATGGTCCGCGTCGTCAAGACCGCGGCCGCGAACCGCACCAAGTCGAGCCACTTGCTGAACGAGCGCTCGAACCGGAGCCACTGCCTCGTCACGATCTACATCGACTCAACGCCACTGGGTGACACCAGCGCTCGCAGTGCGAAGACGTACGGCAAGCTCACGATCGTGGACCTCGCTGGAAGCGAGCGTGCGAACGACACTGGCGCGGTCGGCGTGCAGCTCAAGGAGACTGGACACATCAACAAGAGTCTCTACTGCCTCAACCAAGTGATCCAAGCGCTCAACGCGAAGAGCAAGAGCAAGTTCGTCCCAGTGCGCGACTCGAAGCTGACGATGGTGCGGTCCAGGCGACCACTACAGACTAGCCAGTCCACGAGTGGGAGGTGTCGTGACCAGCTTGATGCGCAGCTAACGTTGCGGGTCTTCTGACTGCAGCTCCTGATCGACAGTCTCGGCGGGAACAGCAAGACGCTCATGATTGCGTGCGTGAACTCGGCGCCGCAGTTCCGCACCGAGTCGACGCGCACACTCGACTTTGCCATGGGCGTCGCGAAGATTAAGAACCGACCGACCGCAGTACTGAGTCCTCACGTGCGTAAGCTGGCGATTGCTGTCTACTACTCACTGGTGGCAAGCGTGCATTCGACTCACGCTCGTCGCTTGCTCGACTGTAGGAGAAGCTCATCTTGGACTTGAAAGAGCAGATCCGACTGCTAACGCTCGAGAATACGATGCTTCGCTCCCGGACCCCAGGCTGTGCGAGCGTCCGCTGCGAGCTCCCATGTATGCGAGCGCTAGTAGCGAGCAGCCGGACTGACATGGTGATCCATTCATTCCTGCGTGCTGCAGACTTCATGGACTACCCAAACCCCTCAGCTCTAGCGGACATTGGCGAGCACAGAGGCAACGACACGGAGCTGAGTCCGCAGAACAAGGCGCTGCTGACAGCTCGACGAACAACAGAGGAGAACCAGGAAGCGCACGACAGCCACGCTCGACGCGGCTTTGTAGCGCGGTTCAGCGCCTCTGTGCCTATGGCGGCACAGCGGCAGTCGAGATCAAGCGACGACGCGTCCAGCAGCCTTCGCACGCTGTGCGTTCCGCCCTCATTCGCTCGCTGCTCTGCACCTAGCGTTTCCTCTCACCTCTCTCACTGCTTGCGTTCGCTTCAGGAAGAAGGCACAGACAACGAAGACGCGTCGTAAGGCAAAGTATCCAGTCAAGAAGCCGCGGTACTGTCCACAACATGAACCCGACACTGTTCCAGAGTGCCGAGAAGAAGCTGACGTGAGCTCTTGGCTGCTTGCAGTGCGCTAAAGACTCCGAGTGGATCAATATCAAGCGAGAGCGGCACGTTGCCACCTGTCCGACCGTTTCTCCAGCCTCGTCCGTCGTCGTCGTCACGAAACCAACAGCACCACTTGCTCTCATCGGTCCGCCCTACGAGTCCGCCGCCTGACTATGACGACCTCTTTGGCGTCGAGACAGTGGCCGTCCCGTCGGCTGCTCTGAAAGCGGAGCCATCGCGGTCGACGCTGCTAGCGCCAGTGACGGCGTTGCAGCGACTCGACAGCCGTACCACACGAAGTGCGAGTCCTCCCCCAGAGTACGCGCCCACACCAGACGAGCAGCTCCAGCGGCTGCTGCAACAACTGCTTCCTCAGCCTTCGAGGCCACCAGCCGCTGTCGCCACGCTTCGTCCGCTCCAACTTCACGCAACGTCAGCAGCACAAAACTCGAGAACCGGGTCGACGGACCAGTGGGAGGACGACCGTGCGCACCATCTTTTCCAGCAGCTTTGCAACCTCAAGTAGATCGTCTACGTACCGTATTACGATGAGAGACCATTGTTGTTGATTTGGGTCTGTTACGCGTGCAACTGTTACTCCTGGATCATCATGTTGAAGTTGGCAGTACCGTAGTCACCCAATTAAAACCTCATCGTACTTTGACGAAGACAGCGCCTCCATCCAGTGAATTTCAAAAACACATTGAGCGGGCATCATGAGCGCGGACTTTGGCGACGAGCTGCTCGATGGCTTCAGTGCGCAGCAGCTTTTCCACGTCGAGGACGCCGATGGGCTCACGTTCGACGACATCATTGCGCTGGTGCGTGTGGTGACCAAGCAGCTCTTTATCCGCTGTAGTTGCTTGCGTCACTGACGGCTGCGTGTCCGCTTCCACTTTGGTGTACATAACGACACGCCACCGAGCAGCCTGGACACAGTGCGTCCTCCTTGGATATATGCACATGCGATGCTCCGATACAAAAGAGCGAAGAAGGCGTAGTGGATCTAACACAGCGTATGGTGTGAATTGGTTCATTCATTCATCACAGTCGACTTTGGGGTGGATCAAGTCGACCTCTCGTCCCGCGTGACGAAGAAGATCAAACTCTACACGCCCATCGTGAGCTCGCCCATGGACACAGTAACGGAGGCAAGTATGGCGATCGGACTGGCGCTCCAAGGCGGCCTTGGCATTCTACACCACAACTGCAGCGTCGCTGAGCAGGCCGAGATGGTGCGCACAGTGAAGCAGTTCGAGAACGGCTTCATTGTATCGCCCAAAGTGCTGAGTCCAGACCACACAGTCGCAGACCTGGACCAGCTCAAGGTCTCGGGCGTGCCAATCACAGCCAATGGGCGACCGAACGGGAAACTGGTCGGCCTTGTGACGTCGCGCGACGTGGACTTTGTCGACGACCGGTCGAAGAAGCTCGCGGACATCATGGTACCGGTTGAGAAGGTCACTGTCGGCTTGTACCCGTGCACACTCGAGCAAGCGAACAAGACGCTCAAGCGCGCAAAGGTCGGGACGCTTCCGATTGTCGACGGCACCGGCCACCTCGTGTCGCTCGTGACGCGCATGGACTTGATCAAGAACCGCGACTATCCGAACGCACTCCGCGACTCCGAGACCCTGAAGCTCGTCGTCGGCGCTGCGGTGCCTGTCGGGAGTGCAGCGATTGAGCGCATCGTCGCACTCGTTGACGCTGGCGCGGACGTGATCGTGCTGGACGCGCGCCAGGGCGACACGGACGAACAACTCCAGCTCATCCAGTACATCAAAGCCACACATCCGACAGTCGAGGTCATGGGCGGCAACGTTGTGACTGCGAAGCAGCTCCACAGCTTGCTTGACGCAGGTGTCGACTCGGTGCGGGTGGGCATGGGTGCTGCGTCTGTGTCGACGTCGCAGATGGTGAAAGCTGTCGGTCGTGCGCAGCTCTCTGCGATCTACAACACTGCAGCGATCGCACGGGCGTACGGCGTGCCAGTGATCGCAGACGGCGGCGTGAGCAACTCGGGGTGCGCTATGAAAGCGCTCGCACTCGGCGCTTCGAGCGTTATGATGGGGTCGAGCCTCGCGGGTACATCAGAGGCGCCAGGGGACTACTTCTTTGAGGATGGACAGCGTCTCAAGCGCTACAACGGCGTCGGGAGCCACGAGTACTACCGTGCGTCTGGCGCGCCGAGCAACCACGTGATCTTTGGGGTGTCGGGCGCTGTCGTGGACCAGGGCTCGGTCCACCAGTACATCCCGTACATTCAGCAGAGCCTGCGCCACGGCTTCCAGGACCTCGGCGTGACCTCAGTCTCGCAGCTGCACACGGAGCTCTACGAAGGCAAGCTGCGCTTCGAGCGCCGCTCGCTCTGTGCGCAAAAGGAAGGCGGTGTGCACGACCTCTTTTCATTCACGAAGCAGCTCTACGCTTAGAGCGGTCGGCGGCTTTTACCACTGGCGATGACGAGGCAAACGAGGCAACGCCCTATTCATCCACCCACCTGGTTCCTCCGTTGGGCAGCTTTCAACGATCTCTTACGGCCGTGGCTAGGGTTCCCCGTCCGGCTCAACGCTCAGGTGCAGCTGTTCCTCTTGGTGTTCACCGTGTCCCTGCTCTTGCTCTGGTTCTTGTTGCTGCTGTTGAGAGATATGAAGGAGTTTGTCGGCCACGTACAAGATCGTCACTCGTTCCGACGGCTCGGACGCACACACCAGACAGACCAAGTTCCACTGCGAGTCGCTCATGCTCACAGGCTGCGACGGAAGCTTCCCGCTTGCGACGCTCTCGCGCACGACCGAGTCGGTCATCCAGCGACCCCACGGCGGCTCACCGCCCACAAGCTCAACGATTAGCATCCTGAACGCGTACACATCGGACGCGAGCGTTTGTCGGTCACTGCGAAGCACTTCGGGCGATTGCCACCGCACTGCACCGCCCTTCTTCGGGTCGATGGCGACCTCTGCGACGTCCAGGATCGAGCTCAGACCAAAGTCGATGATCTTTGCGTCTCCGTTCGCACCGACCAGTACATTGTCGCCCTTGAGATCGTTGTGTACAACGCCCAACTCGTGCAGATACTGCAACCCAAGCGCGACCTCGTACATCAGCTGCCAGCAGCGCGTCGCCGGGTTCGCCTTCACATACGTATAGAGCTCTCCGTTCGGTGCCGCTTCGCATACGAAGAAGCGTTTGCCTTCATGGCATGCACCAAACAGCTTGAGCACGTGCGGGTGCGATAGCGGGAACCACACGCGCAGCTCGTGCACGAACAGTCCATGATTGTACGTGTTCGCGTCCTCCTCGTACCCCATGAACTTGATCACGACGGGCGTGTTGCGCCACTTGGCTCGGAACACTTCGCCGAACGCCCCGACACCGATCCGGTCGTTACTCTTGTTGTACTGCAGATCAGGTAAGCGAATGGCCAGGGCTGCCTTGCACCGGTGGGCGTGCCTGACCTTGACGGCTGGATGGGAACACCAGCATCACTTGCAGCTCCAGCCGAGTCACCTCCACTACTGCGCCCGCTCTGTGACATGTCAGGAGCTGGGAACCTCTCGTTTGCTCTGGCGCTCTCGATATGCACGATCCGCACAGCTCCAGTGCTCGTGGCGAGTGGCGCGCGTGTGTCGCTTGATTCGCTCTCGTGGTCAGCGACCATGCCGAGTTGACGGCTCTCTTTCTCCAGTCGCTCCCTTTGCGGTCTAATGTGGCGCCACTCGTGCACCGAGTCTCTCGCCAACGGCGCGAGGAGATCGAGCACTTGGTCAAGCTGCACATGGATGCTGTCGCTCTTCAGCACTGCTTTCCGGCTTCTCGCGTCCGCAGCGGAACGCAGGACCATGTCAAAGCTCACCAGCACATTGACAAAGCGCACAACAACGACATCGATCTCACGTCGGTATCGCGACAGGACGTCTGCAAACACTGCTTCCACTCGCTTCAAGAGTGCGCGACAGCGTCCGGAGACACCTTGCACCAGCTGCTCTTCTTCTTCAGATACGCCACGTACTTCTCGAAAGTGCGTCCTCCAAGCTTATCGAAGCGAATCTTGTCGACGCTGAACACAAGTCGGCTGTTGTTGCTGCTGTGCTGAGCGTCAAGTGAACGAACGCGGTCAAGCCGGCGCTTCGACTCGACCGCTTGGGCGAAGAGTTCCAACTGGTGCACCACGCTCCCGATCAGCGATCTCTTGGACGGATCCATGAGCGTCATCTGGTCGATCAGTGACTTCACCGTCCACGAGCCACCGTGTCTGCCGGTTCAGTTAAAGTCTCGAGGCTGTCGTGTCCATAGCCGGCTGAGTCCACACCCGAAGTTCCAACGGTCAAGTAAAGTTCGTACGGGGGATGAACCACTTGGGGGCGAGAAGTGGTTGTGATACCGACTCA
Source organism: Globisporangium uncinulatum (assembly GCA_023333755.1). Classification (NCBI taxonomy): domain Eukaryota; phylum Oomycota; class Peronosporomycetes; order Pythiales; family Pythiaceae; genus Globisporangium; species Globisporangium uncinulatum. The sequence continues at coordinate 34,535 of JAASFJ010000003.1, read as the reverse complement.
CTGCAGCCATCCCCGGCATCACCAATACCGATGATGCCGTCTATGGCTCGCAAGACCTTGTGCAGTGCCAACCGGAGCAGATCCAGCATGTTCGCTCGACTCGATTTGTCGGCGCCGTACGACCGGCCAACGAGCGAATCCGCTTTGTGCTGCAAGACCATCGCGACTTCATCGAGCGTTCGCCTACTGTCGACGTTGCTCGTCGAGCCCTGATTCGAAAACGTCCACCGGTCAATGTTGACGCGGAACAACGCCAGCACCGCCGCCTCATCGTCTGCTAGCTCGGATACCCAGTTGGTCGAATCCGTATCGCTGCTCCCGAGCTCTTGCTCAGTGGCTTTGTCCGCAACAGACTAATCAGTCGACTGCTTGTGCTCTTTGATTCGGTCAGCACCATTCTCGTCGCTCGAGCTCTCTTTCTCGTCGACTCTGTCAGCTTTGTCCAGAGTCGCAGCTGCATCACCCATTGCACTGCCACTCCCACTGTGATTCATCGCTCGCTCTAGAAACGTCAGCTCTGTGTGAATGTCGCGGAACTGAGTCGTGATCGTCGACATCGCGATGAGGCACTTGAGCACGTCGTCTGACAAGCACAGCGTCCTGAGCTGAACCAAGTCAAAAACGCTCATGACGAACCGAAACAAGTGCTCGGATGCAGCCGTTGCTGCAGAAGTCACCGCCATCTGATCGTGAATGCGCGCCACACAAACTACAGCTCTCAACCACATGGTCTGAAACTCGCGCGTGCGCGGAGCGTGCTCCTTCAGCACCTGCAACGCCGATGCGAGGAGATTCGGTTGCAGAGGTTTGCCAGCGCCATCGGTGCCGACGTGGCTGCCGCCGAGGGCTCTCGCTGGCCACAGATGTCCGAGGCTGAAGAGCGTCGATATGATGTCTGCGTTCCCGTGTCTCGCTGCCGCCGTAAACACGGTCTCATCGCTAGCGCTTCGCGAATGCACGGATGCTCCAGAGCTGAGAAGTGATCTCACGATGTCGAGGTGACCGGCTTTGGCGGCGGAAGCCATGGCTGTTTTTGCCATTGGCGCGCATCCATCCTTGCTTGCCGCTTGCGATATAATCCTGGATGTACTTCAGCAAGCCGTTCTTGGACCCGTTTGCGATGTGAACAGGAACACGGATGCCCTCGTCTTCCGCATCGACAGGAGCGCCGTGCGATACCAGCACCTTCACAATGTCGTTGTGTCCGCTCCAGGCTGCCATGTGCAGCGGAGTAGTCTGGAGCGCATCGACCGGGTTGACTCTTGCTCCTCTTGCCAGCAACTCGCTGACGACTTCGTGATGGCCGGTCTTCGCACCGTAGTGCAGCGGTGTCTGCCCGTGTACATCAACCACGCTTGTGCTCGCACCGCGCACCAACAACTTGCGCACGAAGTCGGCGTATCCGGATCCAGCAGCGACGTGAAGTGGTGTGGCACGGAGCACATCCGTCGCTTCGATGCTCGCGCCGTGCGACAACAGTTCAATCGCGATGTCGGTGTGATCCGTATACGCCGCGAAATGCAGCGCAGTGACGCCTTGTATAGCCGCCGCTACGCTCGCGCCCCGCTTCAGAAGCATCCGAACGATCTCCGAGGGGTCGTGTGAGGCCCACTCTTGCTCTGTGCGTCAGCAGCGCCGCAACAGCGCTCTTGCGTCCATTTGCTGCCGCCATGTGTAGCGGAGTACATCGATCTGTGTTGAATTGGTCGATGTTTGCTCCCTTGGCCAGCAACGTGACCAGAACCGCTTCGTGGCCGTTCTGGGATGCGAGGTGTAGCGGTTTCGACCTTTTCGCTGTCTGCGCATCAATTGTCGCTCTTTGTCTCAGGAGATGCTCAACGACGGGCGCATGGCCGTTCTCGGCAGCAGCGTGAAGTGGGCTCGCTCCGTGCAAGTCTGCGGCGTCGACACCAGCTCCGTGCAACACCAGCGCCACTACGATGGCCATATGGCCATTCTGACAAGCAATAAATAGCGGAGTCGCTCCGTTTGCTTGCTTCGCATCTGTGCGTGCTGCTCTTTGTAACAGCTCGTTGACAATGTTGACGCATCGATTCACCGTCGCGACGTGCAGCGGTGTCCACATCTTCGCACCTGCTTTGTTCACATCCGCTCCGAAATCGAGAAGGACGCGCACGACGTCCGTTCGACGAGCTCGACGCGCCTCAAGCAACGGTGTGACGCCGCTGACTCCGACGCTGTTGAGCAGCGCACTGAGGCTCGGGACGCGGTTGAGTTGTCGTCGAATCCACTCGGCGCTGAGGTCGCGGCAGGCGACAATCAGGATCTCGAGCAGAAATGCCCTCTCCGCTGGCGAGGAGCTGAGCGGCAGCGTGCGAAGATACACAGCTACCAAATTCGCATCCATGGAGGAGCAGGCACGTGTGGTTCCTGGGCGACGTCGAAGGTGTCGTGACTCACGTGAGCTGCTGATTCCATAGTGAGCCATGATTTGGATACATTTTGGTGCTTCGGCGCTCCTCACTGTGAATGTCGTACTAACTCCGCTTTTCTCCCGGACTTAGACGGATTGCAACAGTTCACTGACGACCTGAACCCGTTTTTCGCAATCACAAAGTCAGTCCGTCCGTCAGCGAGCATGTTCGCAGGCAGCGCCGAAAGCGTTGACGACGGCGTGCGCACGCCGCCGCTCTCGCCAATCGCCACCACTGCCGCCTCCATGTCGAGCGGATCGCAAACGGAGCCGCAATTCTGGTGCCACGAGTGCGACGAGAACGTAGCAACGTGTGTCGACGACGAGTCCGAGGAAGTCTGCTGCCAGCGCTGTGGTGGCAACTTTGTCGAGGAAGTCGAGCCGGTGCGTCGTGCTTTGCTTGCTTTGTGCATTGGTTGCGTACGCTACGAGTGGGCAGCTGACGCAGCCGAGAGCACGGCGATAGGACGACCCGCCGCAGGTCTTTCGAGGCGACGCAGAGCACCAGCCATCGCCAGCGACTGCGACAGCGAACGAAGTGGACGAGGAGCGCGACGTGCGTCTGTAGAGTGCGTATAGTGTGCGAAGGCTGGCGGATGGTATCACGCTCACTTTATGCGCCTGTGTCCAGTTCTTTGAACGGTATATTTCAGATATCCGAGGCGAACTGGGCGGCGGACGGGACAGTGACGCCACCGCTGTAGGCGGCCGTGGACGGCCCAGGATCCAGCGTCAAGCGACGTCTGGCGGCTTCTCCGAGTGCGTCTGTAAGAAAGGAGCGCTTAGCGGGGGTCGGAAAGCGTGACTGCTCACTTTGAAACGGGCGAGGGCCGCCCTCGCACGCTTGTCGACGCTGTGGACGGACCGACAGGAGTCTGATGCAGCTGCTCAGCGGCGGAACCGGGACAGCAGGAGCTGCAGGCACGCGCACCGCGCGCATCATCAGCAGCGACGGGACGCCCATGGAGGTGTTCATTGACGGCGGTGGCGGCGACGTCGGTGGCCTGTTTGGAGCGCTTGGAGGCGTGCTTGGCGGCCCGTTCGGCGGCCTCGCGAGCAACCCTGGCGACTACGCGTTCGGGAACATCTCGAACATCATCAACCAGCTGATGCAGAACGACCCGAACCGCGTACGTCTCGCGAGAGAGAGGGGGAGGAGCGAGTGGTCCTAGCTATACTAACAGCGTGGTTGCGTGGTGGGGACGACAGCACGGAGCTCCACCGGCAGCCAAGGACGCGGTGGAGAAGCTCCCGAAGGTGAAGATTTCGCAAAGCGACGTGGACGGGAGCGCCGAGTGCCCCGTGTGCAAAGACCTCTTTGCGGTCGACGAAGACTCGCACAAGCTCCCGTGCGCGCACTTGTTCCACGTCGACTGTATACTGCCATGGCTCAAACAGGTGCGTTCGATAGCGAATGTGTGTGTTGTAACGTGGTGGTCCGAACGAACGCCTGGGACTAACGACGCATTGGTGCGTTGCGGCGACACAGCACAACTCGTGTCCAGTGTGCCGACACGAGCTCCCGACAGACGACCCAGACTACGAACGACGCCGAATGTCCGTGTCGGAGTGAGCATAGACGAGCATTCGTAGCCAAGCAGCCAGTACCAACAAGCAAGCAGACCGAGAAGAGAAGCAAGAGAGAGCCTTGGAGAAGAGAAACGCAAGTCAAAGTTAGCACCAGTGTCGATTCATTCTGTTGTTTGTTTCCCGACTTGTCGTCACTGTCGTCACTGTTGTCATGAAGGCAAAGAAGCCGAAGAAAGCGTCGCCAAACTCTCAGCCGCAGCGTGCGCTGCAGAAGCCACAGGACTGGTTCCCGAGTGGTCATGAGACCTCCACGGGGGAGGCGATCGAGAGCTCAGCAGCAGCGTTGGCGCAGGCGATCGATAAGTACGAGGTGCGAATGTATGAGGGACGACGGGAGAACGAGTGTGGCAGCTACAGTATCCAACTGAGCGCCTGCCTTCGTGTGATATGCACCCGAAAGACGCTGTTGTCGCTCGCCAAGTCCAAGACCGCGGACTTTGCGTTCCTTGAGCCAGCGACGCTTATCGTGGAGCTTGCAGGTGGAGTTTGAGGCTGGTGATGGCGGTTGCGCTCGTGTGGGATGGAAACCAGAGTGACAGTGGTGTGTCGTGCTGCTGTAGAGTGTTATCTATGCTGTAGCCGACTGAAGCGAACGGCGTGGACAATCGCACGCCGTGAAGAACCAGGCCCGTACCCAGCAGAGTTGGGGCTTCACGACACTGAGCCTGGAGTGCCGAGTGCGGAAGAACTGGACGAAGCAGGCGAGCTCCTTGAGAAAGCACGCAGCTTATTCAAGGTGCAGTACTGCTGGCCATTCGCCAGGTTGTCATTTGTCTCCAAGCCACCCACTCTCTTGTTCTCAGCTGCCTGAAGTCGCGAAGACCACAGCTGCGATCCGTGGCGAAGCGCAAGCGTTGCTCCAACTCGGAGACCTCCAGACTGCACGTGGGGTAGCTACACTATCTCTTCATCGCACGCTGTCGACAGACTGCACTCAGCAGAAAGCCTCGCAGCGTACTGACCTTCCCGGTCTTCACCTTGTCGCTCGCTCCACCAGCATCTATCCGAGGCACAGACGTCGTACTCGGACGCCGTGCGACTGAGCTATAGCGTCGCAGACGAAGCCACCGAGTCCGTTCTGGTTCGTGCAACCACCCACTCAGTGTCTACGAGGTCGCGTAGCTTCCTTCCCTCATTCATGAACACTGAGGATGTTGCTTGTTGCTTGTTGCTTGTTGTCGTCCGTTCACCAGACCGCCAAGCTCCAGGCGCTGCAGAGAAGCGTCAATACACAGACGCACGCGACCACGAACCAGCAGCCGAATACTGTCGGTGACAAGGAGCACGCGACGCTGCTCGCAGCGTTCGAGAAGCAGGCGGTCAACGAGACGCTCCCGCGTGACCAGCTGAAGGCGTTCGCGAGTGACCTCGGGACGCAGCCAGCGCTGAGTGACGCCGAAGTGGACGAGATCTGGCAGCAGGTAGGCGTTTCCAAGTGGCGACACGACAACGTACCAAGTACGCTCTCTCATTTGCTGGCGCTCATGTGCTCCGTTGGTGCTGCAGATGCGAACCAACGTGACTCGGTCGGAGTGGGGGTCAGTGGCAGCCGAGAGCGACAGCATCACGTTCGAAACGCTCTGGAGCTGGTGGACGCAGGACACTGGAGACGCACGACGCAAGCACGAGACGCTGCTGGTGGAAACAGGACAGTGAACGAGACCTCGCCAGCGACGACACGGTCGAAATGACACATGAACTTGGCTCCTCTGTTCTGTTGCGGCGCGTCGTGGTGCCTTACGTTGCTTGTCGCTCTCGCTGTGAGGACTGGACGCACATGGAGGGAGGGTGAGGGTGGTCGTTGTCTGCACCGAACGCTTGGCCGGTTCTCGGAGAAGGGAGGGAGGGGGCTTCGTCTCCTGCTCGTGCGGCTGGAGGAGCTAGCACTTTTCGAGCGCCCGGGTCGCAAAGTACACGACGTCGCTATCACTGTCCTGCAGCAACGCGACGAGACACGGCTTGACGGCCGCCTCCACCACCGCTGCGTCTACTTTCGTCGCCACCACCTCCAGTGTCTTTGCGACGTTGAATCGGATGTTCGGCACCGGGTCCTGCTTGATCCAATCCGACACGGCACCGCACAGAGACGACAAAGTCGCGTGAGTCCACCAGTTTCGCATAAGTGCGTCTTTGACGCAACGACAACAACAACGTTGGCAGGCGCGCACCTGTGCCAACTCCACTGCGAGTGGGATCATCACGGTCTGGATCGTCTCGGGGTTCATGGCGTCGCATAGCGCGCGAACCGCGTGAAGCGACGTGAGGCGGTGCAGGTAGTTGGCGTTCGCGTGCATCGCTAGGATGCGAGGGATGATGTGCGCACAAGCCCACTCGACGCCAAAGCTCTCGGTTAGTTTGCGGAGGTTGATGGTCGCCGCTTCTGCACTCGGCCATACACGAGACACCAGCGACCACCGCACCATACAGCACTTGTTAGAACAACCGCTCATGAATCCTCTTCAGCTCCACGCAGCCGACATGACACGACAGGCACCTCGGATCGAGTACACGTTGTCCGCGAGCCACGACATGCACATGTCGGACAAGCGCTCTTCAAAGTAGTCTTGGCCAAGCTGCGCCGCCAGAAGCGGGATGTACTCTATGATGGCGAGGCGCACGCGCCACTGACGGTCCTCCGCCAAGTGGACGATCGCTGGTAGCAGTGACTGCGACAGTAGCTCAATGCCGATCACGCTGTTGCCTTCCTCCAGGTTCGAGATCACGTTCAAGCGCACTTCCGAGTTCTGGTCGTTCAGCAACTGGAGACCACGAACGACACCCGACATCAGCCATCTCGTTCTCGTCACCTCTCACCGCACAACAGAATCATTAGCCACACAGCACACACACGCACCAGCAGGAAGAGCGGCAAGAGGTGCTCGATCGTAGCTTCGCGGCCCAAGAACGGAGAGATCTTCATCACGACTCCCGCGAGCGCCGACCGGACGTGGTCCGACAGGTCACGCGCGAGCGTCTGGAACGACGGCACGATCTTCTCGACAATACGCTGGGGCTGGAACACCTTCGTCACGCCAACCGCCTGCAAACCACGACAATGCCGACAAGCCACGACGTGTTTGAGGCTCAGCGACGACTGCCGCATCATCGTACAAGAGCTGAAACGCGGCGTCTCCGCACCTTGGACGTCGCAGACGTGCGCACTTCGGCCTCACTGTCCTCGAGCAACGCGCTGAAACAGTCGCACATGGACGAGTTCACGGTCTCGGGACTCACAGCGTCGCAGATCTCGGGGAACCGGTTCGCCACGGACCAGCGCACGCGCCACGAGCCGTCCCGCGCAGTGTCAAACACGGTCGACAGCAGCTGCGTGTTCACGACTTCGCGCGGTACGAGCTTCGCGAGCGCAACGGCGTTGTCGATCGTGTGTATTCTCACCGAGTCCTGCCGGTCCTGCGCCAGCGCGAGGTACAGCGGCACGAGCTCTGCGTTCGCGCTCTCTGGGTCCACCTGGTATGACAGATCCATGACGATGCACCGTGCGTCAGCAACGGCTTGTCGGGTCCATGCGACACTATGTGAGCTCGCTGGTGGATCGGTACGAACCACGGACGCAAAGCCACCGAGCGCCGCCGCCGCTGACTTCCGAACCATCGGCGTGTCGTCGCGACAGAGCTGCGCAAACATCTGACGAAGCTCCCGCTGGAGCTCAGAAGACACGCGCGGATACCCGACCTGGAAGAGGCTGCACGACGCGATGCGCGACGTGAACCTGCAGCGAACGACAGTGCGTGTCGGTATCAGAAGCAGCCGAGTGTATGACAACGTGGATACTGTGGCGGACGCACCAGTCGCGCGTCACGAGACGTCGGAGAACGGCGACAAAGTGCTCGGCAATGTGGTCCGGCCGCATGAGTTCGACAATGGTGCAGATCGACTTGACTGCCTGCGTTCCCGTGTTCCAGCAGGAGCGAGCCACGACACCGCGTTAGAGCAGCAGGTCTAGGATACCGACAGTGTCCGGTTGCTATTCATTGCTGTACCATGTCTCGGACAGACGCTTCGTCGACGGTCGCGAGCGACTCGAGCGGCTTGAGCAAGAGGTACGCGTGCTCGGGACCGCCGACAACGTCAACAAAGTTGCCCAGCTCCTCTGCCATCACGAGCAGCACTTCGTCTTCATCGTCGAGCGAGTCTGTGCGAACGTGACGATACATAAGCAAAACGTAAGGCCTCTCTTCACTGGAAGCCCATTCGCCCACACAGTCAACGTACCATTGAGGAACGGGAGCAGCTCCGACTGCGTGCGCTCCGGTCCAAGCGCTGCCGCTGTGACACACCAGTCGACAACAATGAAGGCGTTCAGTCAGTACGTCAGTACATCAGCTACGTACAAGAAGGACGAGCAGCTAGCGCAGAGCCCACCAATGAGGTGGATCTTCTTGATCGAGTTGAGACGGAGCTGCACGTCTTCGTGCTTGAGTTCATCGACGAGGATCGCGATCGGGTACAAGCTGTCGTCTGTCGTCATAACGCGCAGCACCATAACGCCATCCTGGTTAGCGACGCCTACGATCCTCCATCCAGACGTCGTCCATAGAAGGACGCACGCACGTACCCGTCGCCATGGTGCGGCGGCTTTCAAGTCGAGAACGGACACTGGAAGTGTCGATACCGAGAATCCGTGTCAGTAGGGACCCGACCACGAGCATCCGTGTGTGAGGGAGGGGGGCGGCTCTTGCCAAGCGAGAGCGCAAAAGGGGAGGCGCTCAACGCGATAAGGAGAAGCAAGAGGCGACAGTGGGACGCAACGCACCAGCGGTGGTGGTGGCGGGACGGGACGGCAGGGCGAGGGCGGCGGCGAACTTCCGAGCGCTACGTTTCTTCCGAAGGATCACCCTCAGTTGTGTGACGGGTGGGAGGGCACCTCAACCAGCCGGTTTAACCGTGGTCAGTGATTAAAGTCAGGGAGGTTTCTTCTGCCTTCCTGGGATTTTCTCACTATTGGACCTATCGTATATACTAGTCAATTGAGCAGTAGTTGACAACTTTTTCGACTTGCAAGATACAAAATGGAAAGCAGCAACCCATGGATCAATGCGCGCGCAACGCCGCACCATGCGGCCGTCGGTGGACTCCGCGCGTTCGTGGAGCGCAATCACCTTGAAACGGACGCGCCCATGCTTGGTGACGCTACGAGCTCATCTATGGACCTCATCCGCAGCCTCCGCGTGCTACTCGCGAAGAAGCCCCAAGTGCTTGCCGTGCGTTCTTTTCTTGTTGAACTCCATGTTGGATGCGGCTCTTTGACACGACCATCCACATGTGGGCAGCTGACGCGAGAGCTCGAGACGCTCGAACGCCACGTCGCAAGCGCCGGGTGTCTCTTGCCGCATCCGATCCGCCTGCGGCTCAAGAGCGCCACTGCTCTCCGCACACAGCTCCAAGAGCTTCTGGCGCTCAAACCTGCATTATTGCACGCTCTCCGCCGCAGCATTGCAGCCGAAGCAGTCGACGTGGAGCTCGAGTACCAGCGGTACGAGTGGGTGTGGGAAATTGCATATTTCCAGTCCGTCCTGGTCGTTGATTGGGTGTTCACGCCAGGCGACAGTTCGTTCATTGCGCTGTTTCTCAAGCTCGGGGACGACCTCCCACGTCACACGCACGCGCTCGCGCCACTCGACGGCCTCGCCATCGTCGCCGCGGACCTCGCCGCCCGTCAGCACGAGTTCGAGCGCGTCGTCCGCGACCTCGCAACCACAATCGCCGACTACCACGCGCTCTGCACTGAGATTACGACACTTCGGGCCGTGTATTCGCACTTACAGAGCGACTCCCACATGCGCTGATACTGTACGCACTGTTGTGACGCTCTCTCATTTGCTTATGTAACCCCGTACCCCGTACCCGTACCCCGTACCCCTCCCAACCCTTCCTGACGCTGTCGCAGTGACCCACTCGTCTACCGGCGGAAGCTGCACGCGCACGCAGACTTTTGGCGGCGGCACTTGCGGCACATGGGCGGTGGGGGCGTGCGCTGGCTCTTCGGACTCGGCTCGCGCGCGTCACTGCTCCCGCCGTACCCTCGGTCCCGGTAGTTCGAGCCGCCGTACCGGTCGCCCGACCCCGAGCTGTTGCTGTACCGACTGCCACCACCGCTGTTGCTGTAGCGACTGCCGCTCGCGCGGTCCGAATAGCTGTCGGATCGGTGGCGATTGCCTCCACTTCGGTCTCGGTCGTCCCGGGCGTACCGGTGGCTGTCGCGCGACCGCGCGCTCTCGTCGGTCTTGAGCTCGAGGCAGCGCTTGCAGAGACGTTCGTTCGGGCCGCTCACGCACATGGACCGCGGCGGCGGCAAGCGCGGCTTCTTCACCGAGTCTGCGTCGGTCGGGCGGTGGTACCACTTCGGCGTCGGCTCGAACCGCTGCGCCACTTGCGTGCAGATGAGCTCAACGTAGTCTTGGATCGCGGCTTTCGAGATGAACTGCTCGTACAGCGCGTTCGCACGCGCAGCGATTACACGACACTGGTCATCGTTGTCGCGGCACCACTGGATCTTCTCCGCCAAGTCCGACAGATCAGCTTTCACTGGCACGTGGTCTTCGAACGGCTTGAGGATCGGGTAGTACCACATCTTGTCGGCGACGCAACGCGACTCGACCTTGAGGATCACGGATCCGAGCCGCATGAGGAACGCGTACCGGTTCGCAGCACAGTGGCCCTCGACGTACAGCAGGTACTTGAACGCCGACTGCTCATAGATCGGGATGAAGTGCTGCCGCCCCGCTTCAAAGTTCAAGCCTTCTGTGCGCAAAAACGTCATCGGCTTGCCCGCAATCTTCTTGTCCCGCAGGTTCCACGTCGTCACTTCAGCGTTCAGCAGCAATACGCTGTCGCCCGCGTCCACACCGTTCTTCGCTGGGTCGTTCTTCCACAAGTTCGATAGGTGCGCGAGCTGCAACCGCTGGTTCGTCTCGACTGTCGTGCCACCGCCTGTAGCGCTGCCGCGGAAGAACGCTGTGTCGACTTTCTCTTCCCACGGCTTGTAGAACTTGCGAAAGTTCGACGCTGTGAACAAGTCGCGCGGCTCTTCGACGCCGTGGCGCTTCTTCTGCCCAGGTTTGAGCTCGCAGAAGCACTCCCAGTCGTTCTGGCAGTTCTCCTTGTCGCGACACGGACACGCGTCGCAGTGCGTGTGCTTAAAGCTCTGCGGGAACACGAGACCAGTCGCAGCTTCCCAGTCCTCCGAGCACGGGAACGGAATGTCGGCGAACCGCTCCGAGATGTAGAAGCTCATGATCGGCGCATACGTCGCGTACTTGAACCGCGTGAGCGGAATGTCGTCCGCTGGGTTCCGGTCGTCCTTATCGAAGAGAAACCCGTACGGCTCGCTCAGGTTTTCCTACCGCGAGGAGACGACACAGACGACGGCAACAGACGAGAGTGGATGTGAGTGAAGGCTGCTGGCTGCCAGGCGTCCACAGCTCTCATATGCTCACCTTCAAGTGCGGATAGTCGCGCTTGTTGATGAAGAACTCGCAGTCGGGGATGTTGCGGTGCTTGCACGCGTCCTCGAGCCTACAGACGACAGTGACGACACCCCCAGCAGCTCATATGAGATGGACCACACCACCACCAGCCAACCAAGCGACGGCGACAAGCGTACATGTCTCGGAGCTGCGTGAGGAACTGGTCGCCCCAGTACTGCGTCTCGTGCTCCTTGTCGCGGTAGCGACAGTGCTCGTTGCAAATGATGTTGCCGTTCGCCCACCACTTGCACGGGTCGTTGATAATGTTCTCGCGCCGGTAGTAGTTTCGCTTCTCCTTGTAGTACTGAAACATGGACCCGTCCGAGCTGTCAAACTTGACATTGTCGCCCCAGTTGTTCTCAAAGTCCTTGTTTGCAAACGGCACAAAGAGCACAACACGGCGGCGCCGGATCATCACAAAGATGCCGCATCGCATGTGGTGGAAGAGGTACTTGAGCGTGTTGTACGTCGACTCGCGGTTCGTCTACGGCCCAGAAGACGTTAGTCGCCATCCATTCCTCATCCGTCATTCCCAGCTATGGGCAGGCAATGCGCACCTTGCGGTGGAACGGCAGGTTCATACGTGACGCGACGCCGTCAGCGACACCGACACCCTCGCCGTGCAGGAAGCGGTTGTCTGGGTGGATGTCACCTGGTGGCTCTGCTGGGAAGCGCTTGTCGTATTCTTCAATCTTGGGGATCAAGATCGTCTCGATCTGCCATGTCAGTACATCATGCCCGCCACACAGTCACAGTCAGTCATGAGTGCATTCGGAGCGGATCCATCCTCAGACAGTTAGTCGGTACCTGTTTCCAGTCCACGAGCATCGAGAAGACGTGCTGGAGGTTCGGGTAGTCCGGGTTCGACCCGCGCGTGCAGTGGTGGCGGATAAACGTCTCGCACTCGGACTTGGTGGCGAACTTGGGGACGCCGCCAGCGCCGTCCGCGTCGAGCACCACGCGACGCCACTCGGGCGTCTCCTCGTCCTCGAACGCAAAGATGCCACGCAGCATCGGCCGCTGGTCCATGGTGGTGGTGGTGTTCGTTCACAGAGCGAGTGTAACCCGACCACGAGCAGCACTTTTGTGCGAGCTCGAGCCAATTGCGAAGTGAGGGTGTGATGAGTGGGGGCGGCTGGTGAAGTCATAAAACGACAACTGTACCTCTCTTCAAGCATATGATGCTGTTGAATAGGGAATTTGTGTGGGCCACTCTAATTGTAACTGGGGACGAGCAGAGTACCGCACACGCCACCAGTGTTCGACTTTTTTCGCGGGAATGTGTCAAACCGGGACGTCCAGCCACCAAACCATCATGTCGCCACAAACGGGCAAGCTGCACTCTCCAGTCGGCTCAGCGCGTTGTCTGGTGCGTTTTGGGAGCCATATAAACGGAGGCGCAGTGTACGAAGTGTTCTCGCGACGTCCAGTACTGTATCCTATCACACTTGTCGTGCCAGCTCAGTCTTGTTGGTCCAACACCTTTTGGCTGGATCGAACGCTGCAAATGGAACTCGATCAGTGCATTCCACAAAAATCCCCACTTCAATCTGACAACAGTGGCCATACTAGCGCCACCGAATCGCGCACGAAGAGCCCCGTCCGCACCCACGCACGCCCACAAATTACCAAACAACGTCCAACAACAACAGTTGCGACCAGGTCGCTCGGCACTCGCTCATTTGCAGCGAAGCGCCGACAAGTCGCCCTTCCTTCTCGTCGCTACCAGAGCGTCGCCCAAACGCGGCGAACCACTCCATATCACAATGGCTGTCGTCGCCCAGTCGGACCCACCGGGTGCCGTCATATCTACCAGCAACAGCAGCAATGCGACGCCGACCGCCGCTGCAGCGTCGTCTCCTAGCGCCACGAGCCCGAACGCGCGCTCGCTCTCGTCGTCAACCAAGACGAGCAACCAGGCGGCCGCCACCAAGCCGCCCGGCTCGCCGTCGTCGCAAGCGATGCCCTCGGCCACGGCGCGTGACGACGCGAGCCGGACCGACCTCGCGCGACACGGCTCGCACTTTGAAAACGTCGACTTCCAGAAGCGCGACTCGGTCCACAACATCCGACGCGAAGTCGAGACGAGCCAGCAGCAGTCCACTGCGTTCTTCCACCGCGACTTTGACAAAGACATTCACGTCTTCACGGAAGTCCCGACGATCAAAGTGCTCGGTGGCCGGTCAGAAGAAGCGTGGCCGACGCACTATGTTGAGTACGACGTTGAAGTGCGGTACAAGGACGTGACGTGGCAAGTCGAGATCCCCAAGTCGACGCTCTACGGGCTCTGGTTCTTTATCAAACGCCAGTCGAACCTCAAGTTCCCCACCATGAACAACAACAACAATGGCAGCAGTGGCGGGCTCCCACAGAGCCCCAGTAGTGCTGGGAGCCAGCCAACTACCGCTGCAGCAGTTGCTGGAGCCTCGTGGCCGCAGATGCGCAAGCTCTTCCTCGCAACCGCCGACAAGTCAGTGAACCCCGAGATGATTGCGCTCATCCAGCAGTACTTGGACGCCGTCGTGCGTGTCCCACGGCTGCTCTCGTCTGCGTACGTGGTGTCGATGTTCCAAGTGAGCAACAGCACGTTCGACGACGACGAAGGGTACACTTCCGTGCGGGAAGGGTGGCTCAAAGTGCGCATTTGGCTCAAAGGCAACAACGACAACGTGCGCATCAACCGTGGTGCTGTTACATGCGACAATGAGTGCTTCAACTGCATGTGCGTGGTCAAGCGCGTGAACTTTAAGTCGAAGAAGTGGCGCTGGGTCGCGCTCAAGCACTCGAGCATCGCTGTGTACCCGTCGTTGCAAGAGACGAAAGCGACCGACGCGTTCCTCTTTGACCAGAAGTTCAACATTGAACGCGGCATCCACTCGGCCGGCTCGAACACTGCGCTGCTCGTGTCGAACTCGACGTATGTGCTCCAGCTTGAAGCAAAGACGAAGCAGTCGATCCTCAAGTGGGCGAACGCGATCCGGAAAGTCGCCGAGAAGAGCGTGTGGTCGCAGTCCCACCGCGACGACTCGTTTGCGATCCCTCGCCACCCACACCAGGTCCCGTCGTACGCACGCTGGTTCGTGGACGGCAAAGACGCGTACGAAGCCATGTACGACGCGCTCTGTGCAGCGAAGAAGGAGATTTACATTGCCGGTTGGTGGATCTGTCCGACGATCCACCTGTTGCGGCCAGCAGCGCTATACCCGCACTCGCGACTGGACCAGCTGCTCCTCAAGAAGGCAGAAGAAGGCGTCAAGGTAGGTTGTCTTTGTGGTGGTGGGCTGTTGGCCACCCTAACTTCCGACAGTCGAACTCACGGTGTCCTTCTGTCGTTGTGTGTGTGTCTCTCTCTCTCTTAGATTTACATCTTGATGTACAAGGAGATCTCCGTTGCACTCACGCTCAACAGCAACTTCTCCAAGCAAGTGTTCAACCGCCTGCACGCGAACGTCCACGTGCTCCGCGACCCCGACTTCCTCATGAAGCACTTGGGGTTGTGGTCTCACCACGAGAAGATTGTGAGCGTCGACCAGAAAGTGAGCTTTGTCGGCGGTCTCGACCTCTGCTTTGGACGCTGGGACACGCGCGACCACGTGCTGTTTGACGAACCCGGACAAGGCGCGAACTTCCTCGGCAAGGACTACTCGAACCCGCGCGTGAAGGACTTTGTCGAAGTGCACTTGCCAGAGAAAGACCTGATTGACCGTGAAGAAGTACCGCGCATGCCGTGGCACGACTGCCACTCCCGCCTTGAAGGACAGCCAGCCCGTGACGTGGCGCGCCACTTTATCCAGCGCTGGAACTACTCAGTCTCGACACGCCGAAAGACGTCCAAGCTGCACCACCTCGTCCCGATGAAAGACTACGAGCGCACGTCTGACAAGCCTGTGTACAGCTCGCACATGCTGAACAAGCGCTTGCAGAAAGCTGTTCGTGCAGTGCAGACTGTCAATGGGATGCGGAAGAAGAAGGCGATCGCGTCCACTCTGCGTAACGAAGAAGAAGAAGAAGAGGAGAAAGAGGAAGCGACTGCGTCAGAGAAGCCCCGTGGCTTTGACCACGGCCGGCAGCTCTCGCGCGTTCTCAGTCGCGATGGCTCATCGACAACGCCGTTTGGCGAAGCGAACTCGGACCCGGACTCGAGCGAAGACGAGGAGGAGAGCAGCAACGACACGGACCGTGTCGCGGCCGATGACGCGGCGAACATTGCGAAGCGAGGGTTCCCCGTCAACTCGCAGATTCTGCGCAGCCTGTCGCTGTGGTCGGGTGGGAGTCCGACGGAGCGGAGCATCCAGAACGCGTACTTGCGCCTCATCAGCTCAGCGAACCACTTTGTGTACATTGAGAACCAGTTCTTCGTGTCGGGGCTCGACGGTGACCACTTGTGTTCGAACCGCATTGCGAACGCGATCGTCGAGCGGATCCGGAAAGCGGCTGCGAACAAAGAGAAGTTTCGCGTCATGGTCGTGATGCCGCTGCTGCCTGCGTTCCCTGGCAAGCCAGACGACAAGGAAGCGAGCAGTCTTCGTGGTGTGATGCACTGGCAGTACCGAAGCATCTGCCGTGGTGAAAACTCGATCTACCACACGCTCTTTAAAGAGCTCAACGGACGCGACCCGTTCGAGTACATTGCGTTCTACGGCTTGCGCAACCACAGCACGCACGGTGACGAGCCCAAGACTGAGGAGGTGTACGTGCACAGCAAAGTGATGATCGTCGACGACAAGAGCTGCATCATTGGGTCCGCGAACATCAACGAGCGCAGCATGACGGGCGACCGGGACTCGGAGATCGCCGTCCTCATTGACGACACGGAGATGGACGAGAATGTCCGGATTGCGAACGGCGTCGCGAGTGTCGGCAAGTTTGCGCACTCGTTCCGCATGAAGCTGTTTGAAGAGCACTTTGGCGTCACGCCTGGGTCAGAGCTGTACGAGAAGTACCGCGACCCCGTGACGTACAACTCGTGGTTTGCGATGCAAGACCACGCGATGCGCAACTGCCAGATCTACGACAGCGTCTTTGGGTGTCTCCCGTCCGACAATATTGTGTCGTTCAAGCAAATCAACCTCCAGCTCCATCCGGACGCGAAGCGGGAAGGACCAGCGGTTCAAGCGCGGTCTGCGATCCAGCCGCTCTCGCCCAACACTCAGCACCCACGTGGTGAGAAGCAGCCGAACGGGAAGCTGAGTCCGCATGACAGCGCCGGCGAGCGGACATTCGGCTCGCCTGCTGACAGCAAGACTGGCTCGGACTCGGTCGTGCACGAGCATCAGGTGGAACCAGACGTGACGGACGGCCAGACGAAGAAGACGGACGCTCGCCGAGAGAACCGCGCGGGGAGTTCGAGTGCAGAGGGCGAGACTGACCGGGAGGACGACGGACTCGCAGCGCTCACGCGGGACGACTCGTTCTTGAGCGGTGCGATGACGGCCAACATGCGCAAGAGCAACCAGATCTCGGTGCGCAAGCACGAGCTGCGGGGCGTCCAGGGACAGATTGTGTACTTCCCGCTCAAGTTCCTCGCGGACGAGGCGCTCGAGCCAAAGCTCTTCCCGGCCGAGCTTTTCCAGTGAGTTGATGGTAGTGCTCTTGGGCGGTGGTTGGGTCGGGTGAGTCGATGATTCTCACTCGTGAGTCGGACGACTCATTCGCGTCTGAATGAATGAATGAATGAATGAATTGGATGAATGGGATGAATGGGATGAATGGGATGAATGAATGAGCCACGTGAAAGATCGTCGTTGACTCCATTCAGCCCTTGGTGTCCTGCTGCTCTGCCCCACCTCGTCCGCCTTCCACGGAGCTCCTCATCCTCGAAGAGATCGTTCTATCGCTCGCATACTCACGTGTTTACTGGCTCTTGGAGCAACGACACAAGCAATCCCAGACTTTTGTCATCTCTGCTGACTTTTTGTGCTGACTTCGCTTCCAGATAGTGAACCTCCACCAAAAACTGCAAAATCAGCAACTCATCTCAGACTGGACTCGTTCGTCCCAGTGTCCACCACAGGTATGCTGTATGCGCTCGAACAGCAAGCAAGCGCTTGAGGTCAGCTATGCATCGCCAACCAAACCAAACGAAGAGATGCGAGATCCCAAGTCAGCGCAGCCGACTGGCGGACACTCTCGGACGTTTGCGCACTGGGTTAGCCTTGCACATGCAGTGAGTCGCATCCCCCTCTGCTGGTTGCAAGAGGGGACTTCAGTGCTTCCTGAAGGGACTAGCAAGATACAGTGTACACAACTTGTGCAAGCCATCAGGCTATGCAGGCAATACTATCGACTCCATGGCTAACCGAGCCATAGAAAACCTTCGTTCCTATTCGATACCCTGCTCGCTCCAACTCACTCTCGATTTTGCGTCCTCGGCCACAAATAACCACCGCTTGCGCTCACCGAGGCTTCAACTCTCCGCTCTCCAGCAGTTCAGTCTCCCTTCTCGAGAAGCACCATGGTCGCCATCATCCGCTTTGCTGCGCTCGTCGCGACATTTACGTTCGCCAGCGTCACCGCAGACAACTGCAAACTTCCAGAGAACGGATCATGCGGCTCGGATGCTGGCGTAACGTGCTGCCCAAGCGGACAGTACTGCCAACCGTGGAACGCCGGCTACTATCAGTGCATCAACCCGCCCGCCAAGTGCTCGCAGCTGTTCACCAACATCGACTTCTACGGCAACGACCTCAAGACGGTGTACGGCATTCAGCCGGCGGCGTGCTGTGACGAGTGCGCCAAGACCGCCGGCTGCACAAGCTACACGTTCATCAACAGTGCGCCTGGCTCGCCCGTGTGCTACCTGAAGAGCGGCTCTGTGAGTGACCGCCGTCCACTGGTTGGTGCGGTGTCAGGTCTGGTGAACGGTGGCTCGACGCCAGCACCGGCTGCTGGTCCGACTGTGGCTCCGCCAACTCCGATCGCGACGCCCCCGGTCCCGATCCAGCTTCCCGACACCCCGTGCAAGAAGGACCTGTACTACTCCACTGGCAGGTGCACACCTGGTGACGAGTACGATTGCTGCCCTGGGAAGCAGTACTGCATGCCGATTGGAGTGTGCAGCGTCACCCCCGACAAGTGCTCGAAGCAGTACACGAACATTGATTTGTCGGGCAACGACATCAAGACCGTGTACGTGAACCAGCTCTCGCTCTGCTGCGATGAGTGCGCCAAGACTCCAGGCTGTAAGGCGTACACGTACAGTACCAGCGCGGGCTACACACCGTGCTACTTGAAAAGCGGCACTGGGATCCCCACGAAACTCACTGGCGTAGTGTCGGGTCTCTTGGACTAGGCCAATGCGTACGAGATTGAGAGAGAGAGAGTCGGGATCTACCGTCGAGATCGTACAGTTCAATGCAATGATTCCATATGCTTTGGTAATGCTCTTGCGTTCCTACTAAAGCGTAACGGTCGCTTATGGGTCGATCACGCTCGAGTGCTTCAACGTGTCCCTGTCGGGCTTTAACCTAGAGCCTTGTCTTCTCTGTCACGCACGCTTACCTTCAGATTAGCTCTTCGCCCTTGACAGAACTCACATCGGAAGTACTTACATGGTCTGTTGTTGGCGGCATGTGAGGCATACAGTAATAACTCAGCGGCTGTGTGACGAGTTGAACTGGCGCCTCGAATCAATCGAGTCAGAATTGGTCGATGTTGCTGGTGACACACAACAAGGTACCGATAGGAGTGTGTTTCTTGGTGTCACTCGACAGCAGGAGTCTGGACTGTTATCTAACGAATGAGCGAACAAAGGGTCCGGAAGTTCCATCTGGAGTTGGTCGTGGATGCCGCTTCAGCTTCAGCACCATCCTGATGGCATGGCGAGTGCCTGGAGCACGGTGCATTGCCGCATCGTGCGGCATTTGCCAAGCTGAATGGATGACCATTTTACCTCATTTTTACTCCAATCATTATTAATTTTCTATCGGTTTGGTATAAAACACTTGATATTAAGGCACGAACTGTAAACCAACGCAAGCAACTCGTTGAAGCTGTCGCTAAAATCTAGGATGATTTCAAGCGAAAATTTCGCCCGAACCCACTGCTCACTCGAAATTAACTCGTTTCTATGGAGCCTCTGTAGTATAATATCCACCATCGAAAGCTGCATCATCCAGATCTCCAGAGTATTGTTGTGTAAGTATCCGACCTTTCAAAAATAGATCTTTTCATTCCTGGTATCGGTCCCTCAATCAATTGAAAAGAGGTCGCTCCGACGGAGCTCCTGGTTGTGTTGTCTCAGTTTCACTTTTTCATTTCGAAAGAACCAACCTCACAACTTCTGAAAGCCCAGCATGGGACTCAAGCACCTCTTCTCGCGCTCGCGCGACAGCGCGGCCGCGTCCGCGCCGGAGCCGCGCGCTAAGAGCCCAACCAGCCGCCCCAGCGTCATCATCACCAGCAGTAGTCACCCCCACAACCCCCACCAACACAGGCGCCACGCGTCCCTCCCGCTCGCGCGGGTCGAGTCCGTGACTGCGTCACAACGCAGCAGTAGCGTCGGCCAGGACTTGCGTCGTTACGGCGCGAGGGCGCCGTCCACCAGCGCCGATGACGACGACAGCGACATGTCCATGTTCACTACTGCGCTGCACACTGCGCCGCCGCAGAACAGCGACGTTGCAGACGAGGCCGAGCAGAAAGCGGATGGCGCGGCAGAGAGCCCATCTACTGTGGACGCTGAACGGCGGCGACGCACGTCCAGCAGAAGCAGCAGCCGCTTTTCGTGGCACCATGCGCCCGGCCACTCGTTGCGCTCAGACAGCGACGCAGACGCAGACGCGGCCCACCAGCCGCTCCAGTCACACCCAGGCGACACGGACGTGGTGATGCAAGGGTGGCTCGAAAAGTGCGGCCAGACGTTCAAGACGTGGAACTGGCGCTTCTTTGTCCTGCGCACAGACGGCGTGCTGTCGTACTACACGGACGAGAGCAAGAAGAAGCTCAAAGGCGCGCTCGCAGTCGGCTACGGCGCGCGTGCCGACATCTCGGTCCAGTCCAACATGATTGAAAAGACGTGTGTGTTTATGATTGCGTCATCCGAACGGAACACGATGATCGCTGCGCCGAACCACCGAGTGATGACAAAGTGGATCGCAAAGCTGCACAAAGCCGGGGCGACGCCGTCAGCGCCGTGGGATCCGCTCACGAACACAGTCAAGTTCTTTGTACGCGACACTGAGTGTCTGCACGAATGGAAGCGGTACGACGACCCGACGTCGTACATCCACATGGAAGGGTGTCTGCTCAAGCGCGGCCACGTGAACAAGAACTGGAAGAACCGGTTCTTCCGCATCGAGCAAGGCGAGCTCCGGTACTACACCGAGAACCAGGAAGAGCTCAAAGGCGCAGTGCCGCTCAAAGGCACGGTCGTGAGCCCCGGGATGGCGCAGTGTTCGGACGGCCGCAAGTACTACTTTGTCCTCACATCCCGCGACAGTAAGTTTGAGATGCACTTGAACGCGCACACGGAGAACTCGATGCACCGGTGGATCGAAGCGATCCAAGAAGCGCAGACTGCGCTCGGGAAGACCGTGGGCGCGAAAGAGACCGTGTCGGGCCTCGCGCTCGTCGTGAAGCGAGCAGAAGAGATTCCGCTCGTGCAGGTCGAAGCCGCGTACGCGCGTCCGCACGACATTGCGGTCGAGATTGAGCGCCGTACGGAAGCGCTCGTGGTCACGAAAGCGCCGAAAGACGACGTCCCAGTGGGCTCGCAGCTCATTGCGATCGGCGGCACGAGCATCCTCCGGGAAGCGTACGCTGAGTCGCGCATGCGGCTGCGTGCAGCTGCGTTCCCGCTCACGCTTGCGTTCGTGCTGCCGCCATACAAGAAGGGCGTGCTCGTGAAGAAGTCGCGGTCCGGCTTTGAGAACTGGAAGAAGCGCGTACTCGTCGTTACGAACGGCGAAGTGCACTACTACAAGCAGGTCGGAGGCGGGAAGAGCGCGACACTGAAGCACCGCAAGTCGTTCTCGCTCGTCGGCTGCTATTTGAATCTGGTGCAGTTCCCGAACCGGCCGTTGTGCATCGTCGTCGCGCGGTCGCCGTCCGACAAGCTCGTGCTGCAGACGACGACAGAGGACGAGCGTGTCGAGTGGGCGAGCGTGATCTACTGCAGCATCCGCATGGTGTCGCAGGGCATCACGTCCGGCCACATTGAGAACTTGGACTTGGAGAAGGGCCGACTGCCAGCACTGGCAGCGGGCGACGACGACGAGAACGCAGACGAACGCTCGGAACGCGCCGACACGGTGTCGGACCTCCGCACTGCGCAAGGAGGCACTGCGTTCGAGACCCGTGGCGGGTGAACGAACTGAACCTCAAGGGCGTGAGATATGGGACTCATTGGCGAGAGAGAGCCACTACTACAAACAACTACAGGATGACAAGTGAGTGGGAGTTGCACACATGAATGCACTGCAGAGTTGCAAACTTACAGTGATCGAATGAACGCACACTTGTTCTTTGGTTGCAAACAACCGATCGGATGGGCTCACGGGTGTCGTCACCATCGTCGTCTCCACCACCCAGGTTTTCTCCGCCAGGCCGTGCCTCTTGAGAGTGTGTTGTTACTGCACCGTGACGACACCTTCAGCTTCACCTTCAGCTTCATCCATCCTAACGAAACGACGGCGACACGGCTCAGGGACGTCTGTGTCGACTTCCAGGTGCCGACAGCTAGCCCCACAAGCGTATACGGTTGGAATCGGTCGGCATATGGTGTGGTGTGGTGCCTGCTGTCTAGGACATCCCGGCAGCGGAGTGCGACACCGCGGGTTTCGGAGCTCTGTCGGGCCAGCGGCGTGTGGCCAGCGGACGTGCCCGTCTGGAATGTCGTACTCGAACGCAACAAGGAGATCGACACGGTTGCGCTAGACAGGCAGACCGTGTTCTTCGCGCCAGAGCTGATCGAGTGGAGGCAACTGCTTCCTGTGGACATCGTTGGGTACCAGAGAATCCGAGGCGTGACGTGGTGTCGACGGAGGTGGAACGTGTTGGACTTGCGGAAGCGAGTGGTCTCAAGATAGCTTTGACCGGTTGTGGTTCTTGCCTCGCCTTTGACTCACAACAGCACCCTACCCTTTAGACTGCAACACCATGGACCCGGAGGTTGAAGAGCAGACGGGCTGCGCTGCTGGCGCTGGCGCTAGCAAGCCAAGCGAGAGGACGCCTCCAACCAAGAAGCACCACATTCTCCAGCGACGCCTCAAGGACCAGATCTCTGAGTCGCGCATGCTCGAAGTACTCGACCGGCAGCTCCAGGGAGACCGAGCCAACGAGTTCCACCGGACGAACCAGGACGACGAAGAAGAGCTCGTCTGTGTCTCGACGATGGTCGCCGTCGAGCCCAGTGCTGCAGCTGGATCGAACGAGTTTGAGCACCGTGTGCGTCGTTGTCCACTGGCGTTGGGTCACACTCAGTTGGTTGATGGCCGGACCTGATACTCAACACCATACCCGCTCTTCGTCGCTTGCTCGTGTCCGTACAGGTCTGCGGAGTGCTCAAGACCGTACGCTGCATGCACCGCCAGCGAGCAACTGAGCGTGGCGAGAACCAGTCGGACGACTCAAAGCTCATTGAAGCAGCTCAGCGGACGCCTCAGTGACGAAGCCCACCGCTTCCAAGACAACAGTGCAGCCTCTCGCTCATACGGGGCTAAATGAACTTAACTTACCACCACTCGATACTCAACCAGCACCCCAGCTCACCCTCCAAACAACCTGCTGCTCGTCTCGTTCCACGTATGGGGTGGTGCTCTCCCGATGTAGAGTGCCGCACTGTACTCCGCACTCTACAGTTCCGTCACCCCCACGTCCGCCGGTGCCTGCTCCGTGATGAACTCGGGGAAGGCGTTCGGGTAGAAGTTGACGCCTTCGAACGTGTCGTCGCGACAGAGTTTCCCGAGCTCCTCGGCGACCTGCGCACACACAAAGACGAACGCCCCACGTCCCAAGAGAGCGATCAGTACGCATCCTCTCTCTCGCTCGCAAGAACAAATCTGTCCCGCCCGTCCTCACCTTCAAGTACTCCCACGCGAGCGGGAACGACGTGTGCAGCTCGATCGACACGTCCGAGCTCGTAATGTACCCAGTGCTCGCTTTCGTCGCCATGGCCAGCAAACGGTCCGCGACACGGTCTTCTCGGTGCGAGTCTAGGCAACAAGCAGCACATTGTCCTTTAAAGTCAACTCCAATCCCACTCCACGTCTACGAACTGACCGCTGGCCATGTCGACCCCCTACCGACACGCACCAGACTGGAGCACAATGAGCCCCCCGTCGAACTTGCGCACGTGGGAGCCGAGCTGGAGCTTCCGCTGCAGCAACGCCGCGTGGTACACGTCGTCTGGGGACACGAGCTCGACCCCGCGGGCACGGTTGAACAGACAGTAGATGTCCGACAGCGTCATGATACCGCCGTTGCGCGGCATGTGGGCTTCGAGGAACTCGGCCAGCTGCCGTGCGAGCTGCTGGTAGTACGCGCTGCCGGCGTTCTCGCGCGTCACAGGGCTCGTGATGCCCATGTCGAGCATGAGTGCGCTCAACGTTGTGGTGTCGGATGCGGTGGCGTCCGTGTCGGCGTCCGTGTCGTCCGCTGTCGCGTCGGCCGCCTTGGTCGTGTCCTTGTAGCGTTCAATGAGCGCGACCTGGGACCCACACAACCCACAACGCGTCGTCAACCCCTGCTCATCCAGCGAAAGCCCACGACCATCACTCTGCTCGCACCATGTCGCGCGCTTTGTCCATGAGGTTCTTGAGGTCTGAGAACGCCGTGGCTGCGAGCTCTGCCGTCTCTTTCTGTGCAGCTTCTTGGCGACGGAGAATGCCAGCAATGCCTGCGTCCGCTGCGTTGAACTGCCGCTTCTGCAGCCGCCGGTCCGTCAAGTGGCTCGGCTGCGTGTCTTTCCACGCCTTGCGCTTCAGCGTCGCCTCCAGTGGATTGAAAAAGTCGTCCCGGCCGCCGTCTTTGAACGACAGCTTAATGTACGCGGACACGAGCGGCGGCGTCGTCATGGCAATGTCCACACGGAGCTTTGCTATGATGGGATGGACGCATACACAGCAAGAGATGCTGTCAGTCGCAAGCCCTTGGTAGGCCATAGTACCACGTAATCAACGCACCGGAGCGGGCGAGGAAGCCGGCTTCCTTGGAGATGCGAGCGATCCACTCGAGCGGCAGAAAGAGCGCGCGGGGTGGGGTCTTGGACTCGTCGAGGTAAAAGAGCCGGTGCGTCGTGATTGAGCACCGGCCGCGCTGGAACGGCGTCTTGTTGCTGTAGTCGTACAGACTGATGTTCTCCTCGCTGTAGATCTCGACTTCGCTGCCAAAGAGCGCGGGTCGGCCAGCGGCAGTGATCGGCAGCGCTGCCAAGTCATCAGCTCATTCGATAGTCAGCAACTGAAGGACGAGGGTACAAGCACAGTAGGTAGAAGTTACGTACGCTGGAGCAGGTCCATGGCGCTCGAGGCGTGGACAGGTGGTGGCGCTGCGTCGCCTGCTGCCACCTCGTGCTTCTTGGCGATGACAACTGCGACGGCGGACGCGATCGCGGCGACGGGCGACTCGTTCACTGTTGTCGCGCGCGTCATTTGTGCCTGCTGCTGCTGCTTCTTCGTGGGTGATGGAAGTTGGAGCTCTCGTTCCTCTCGTTCCTCTCGTTCCTCTCGTTCCTCTCGTTCCTCTTGTTCCTCTCCTCTGCTGCTGTGGTGCTTGCGATGTGATGAGTGTGGTGGAGAGTTAATGCGCAGCTTGCATTGTGTGAGATGTTGCAAATTGGTGCAAGCGTTGCCGGACGTAATCATGATGTTTGATAGGTTTCGTAATCGGCGAATGGAATCGGCACACTTTTTTGCGGTGCCAGCGCGATGTCCAGCCAACACCTTGTGTTATTGGCCAAGGATTTCCTTGTCGGCGCCGAGCACATGAACTCGATCGTCACGACATCGCTGGTGTCATTGCGGTGCTTCGCAAGCAGTGTGCTTCAACAAGCAAGTATGGCGTTATCCACAAAATCAAAACCCCTGTTAAATAGACTACGTGGGAGATGGACGTTCAAGTGTTCCAGACACTCGTCTGGCACACTCGCTGGGGCATCCCACAAACTTCAACTTCGCTCCCGTTTCTTTCAAAGCTCATTCGTCCAAACGATGCACCTCCTCCGCTTGTACCTACGCTACTTCCCGCCCGCGCTGCGCCTCGAGTACGCGCTTTCGAGTGGCCAAGTGCAGCGCAAGACGATCGACTTGCCGCACGTGAGCGCAGAAACGAACCTCCAACTCGTCGTAGGGCAGCTCCTGGCGCGCGAGCGCTTGCTGCCTCGCACCGCCGCCCCAAAGCTCAACGCACTCCTGCACCGACTGGTAGACAAGCAGTTGCAGCACACGAGTAGCGCTCGCGAGCCTTTCCGACTGCACTCAACGCATCGTCCGCACTCGCTGCCCACGTCCAACTTTGCGAGCAGCAAGCATGCGCGGCTGGTCGCGACGTGCAGCTACGACAAGACGATCAAGCTGCTTCGGCCGCTCGACCCCCAACGACTAGTAGATGACCGCACGGCCACGCTCTTGGGGCACGACGGTGTTGTGTTCTGCGTTGCATTCAACCGTCCGCACGCCAACCTCTTGCTCTCCGGCTCGTTCGACAAGACTTGCCGCGTATGGGACGTCGACAGCAGAGCGGCTAGAGGTGTGTACAGAGGTGCGACGACATGGGTTTGTGAGCACAGAGTGTGCGCTTGGTCGGTAGACAAGGCGACAAAGCGTGTGGAACATGTCTGAGATCGCCTACTGCACGGACAGGACACGAGGGCGAGGTCGTCTGTGCCGAGTTCTCCCCGTCCGGCGACAGCTTCGGCAGCTGCTCCATGGACTGCACTGCCATCCTCTGGGACGTCGAGGCCGAGGCCGAGCAGTTTGCGCTTGTCGGGCACACAGCCGAGGTCTCGTGTCTCGCATTCGACTCGACCCAGAAGCTGGTCGCCACTGGCGCGTGCGATGCGACCGTGCGGCTCTGGGACGTTCGCTACGGCGCGTGCTTCCGGTCGCTCGAAGCGCACGCGGCCGAGATCTCGGGCGTCATGTTCGACTACCAGTCGAACTTGCTGCTCTCTTCGTCTGCAGACACGACGTGCAAGATCTGGGACGTGCGTAATGGCAAGTGCCTCTTTGATCTGCGGGACCACGAAGGCGAAGTCACGAGCGCAACGTTCAACGCGACTGGCGCGCTTGTCGCGTCCTGTGGTAGCGACGGTCGCACGTTCATTTACGACACGCTCACGGGGACACGACGGGCTGCGTTACACGGACACAGCAAGGGCGTGGCGAACGTCGTGTTTGACATGCACGGGTCCCAGCTACTGACTGCGAGTGCGGACAGGACCGCGAGGCTGTGGAACGCCTACTCGGGCGAGTGTCTCCAGGTCCTGCAAAGCCACGACGACGAGGTCTTTAGCTGCGCGTTCAGCTACGACGGCTCCGTCGCACTCACGATCTCGACCGACAACTCGCTATGCGTGTGGGAGCGTGCGAAGGCACGGGAGTAGTAGTCCTAGCGTCGCTTACAACAGGAAGAGGAGCCAGAAGGAAGGATGGCGGAGTGAGGACACCAGCCTCTCGAGCGGCTTCCAGAGACCGAACGAAGCAGGCGATCGATCGATCGATCGTATGAAAGCAGGAGATATTAAGGAAGATGATACCTACGGAGTTGATCGAGTGGAGCGCTGAGAACAGCGCACGGTCAGGAGACCGAACGAACGCGCGGACGCCAGCCGACCGACCGACCGACCGACCACCCTGCAGCCGAGACGCGCACACGCAGCGCCGCCGAATGGAGGAAAGCGGCTCTAGCAACAGCCTTTCTTGACAGGTGCCGGCTTCGTCAAGTTCACACTCTCCTTCTTGTGCGGTCCACCTTCTTCCATCAGTCGGTTCTTCACTTCGCGCGCAATCTCAATGAACCCGCTCTCGACGTTGATGTTGTTCTTTGCGCTCGTCTCGAAGAACTTGACGCCGTACTCGTCCGCTAGTGCTTGCCCCTCTTCTGTCGACACGACCTTGTCGTCCGTCATATCGCACTTGTTGCCAATCAAGATCTTGTTGACGTGCACATCGGCGTGCTGCTGGATCTGTCCGACCCAATTCCGGATGCTCTGGAACGATGCGCGGTCCGTCACGTCGTACACGAGCAGAATGCCCTGTGCGCCTCGAAAGTACGACGTCGTAATGGTCCGGAAGCGCTCTTGGCCGGCCGTGTCCCAAATCTGTCGAGACGCCACACAAACACCACAGAAGTCGGACGTAATTAATCAGATGATACCAGTCCGACAATGAGGTGCGGCACTGAGTGAAGACGACGTACCTGCAGTTTCACCTTCTTGTTGTCGAGCTCTATGTTCTTGATCTTGAAGTCAATGCCAATGGTCGTGATGAACGTGGGTGAGAACGAGTCGTTCGCGTAGCGGAGCAGCAGACACGTCTTTCCGACGCCTGCGAGTCGACCAGAGCAGCAAAAGGGGGCAAAGTGAGACATCCATCTCGTGTGGCTGTGCGAGTACAGTAGCTGTCGAGCTGGTCTCTTCCTCGCAGGAAGAGACCTCCACGCACCGCTATCGCCGATCATCAGCAGCTTGATCTGCATGTCAAAGGGGTTTTCGTGACGTGCCATCGTGGATCACGGCTGCCTGCGCTCCCAAGCACACAGATAGATAGAGAGACCGCACCCACGTGTGAGTGAGTCGCCATTTTCAAGCGCATGTGGAGCCGCGGTCAGGTGCTCACTTGGACTGCAAGAAGATCGCAAGGAAGAGAACGCACGCACACAATAACGTAGGCGGGGGAAGAGACACGGCGAAGTCAGGGGACTCGGCGGCTCGGGGTCTGCGGTGGCGCTCGGCTCGTCGCTTGCTCGCTCGCTTTTGCTTGCTCTCTTTGCTCTCTCGCCTCGTGACTCGAAGTGTTGTGAGCTTCTCTACTTTTTTTAGATTTTTTTGGGTTTGAAACGGACAAAACTACCGGATCCTGACCAAGCATACTCCTGTGTATATGCATACTGGGAAGCAGGAACAAAGGATCCATAAAGAGCTGGCGACGGGCTGACCAAATTTATTGATAAAATGCCTGTCCAAATAAATTTAAGATTAAACATTTGACATATGAGTGAATCACGAAACTCGACCAGAGTTTTTGAGCCGAGCCAAAATGAACCGAAACGAGCCTAAGATTTGTGTGGGCGCCAGTGCAACACATGAAAAACAGTGCTGTTTCTAATTTCATGCACGAAGTCTGCTTTGCGTTATTCAGTTTTATTCAAAAATGTTAGAAAATGACTTCGTTAAAAATTCATGTTTTGGGCCGCAAAATCATTTTCGGGCGATGTGTTCCGAGGACATGCATGTATCCATCCTGACATCAACGAGTGACACAAAATTGTTTTGGTCTTCATAAAAATCGAGAAAAAGCACCGAAAATCAGCTTTTAATTTTGTTGTGGTCGCTTGAAGGTTAGCCGAATAGTCAAATGTCAGAAAATATGTTCAGGATCGCTAGACCATCTCAGATTCTGGTAAAGCTCTGGATAAAGGCTCTCTCTGTACTCACCGATTCTGGGTGTACATATGTCCAGTCTGTGTACATATTTTATACATATCAGGTTCGCAAAAAGCGTATTATGATATAAAAACAGAAGTGCTTCCGTCCAGGACTGGGAAGAGTGGTACGATCAAATCCAGTCCAGGACTCAAAATACGAACTCATCCAGGATCGAAGTAAGCAAAAATACCTTTCCCAGCTCGAAACACCCCCAACCCTAACTGGATCGAACGAAAAATAAAAAACGAGTAATTGAGTGGCTCACATGCCACACAATTTCCAAATCAACCCCCTTCCGGTTTCCACGCCGCTCAAGCTCGAGGCGGGGCCCAAGCGGCTTCCGGTGCGTCGAGGAGGGCGTGTGTGGCGTGTGTGGAGCCTCTAGCGGTCTTTCGGTGCTCGTGAGGCGCAATTTCGGCGCTCTGACGCCTGTTTTGCGGTTTTTGGTTGCGTTTTGAGTCACCAGATCACGCAGGTGAGCTCTCAAGCGTCAGCAGCAGCTTGGAGGTGGATCATTGAGGCGTGTGCGGCGTGTGTGGAGCCTATGCCTATGGCGATCTTTTTTGGCGCGTGGAAGGGGATTCTAAGGGAGATGGGCATCGTATTGACGTGATTTGTGTGTCGCAGGCACGTTTGAGTCAGTTTCGGCCGGCTCCACGCGCGTGACCTAGCTAAGACAGAAGATCTTGCAAGCACTGCAGCCACGAGAAGTCGCTGACACGTCGCTTTGACGAGAGGTAAGCGAAGATGACGTGTACCAGGATTGTGTTCCAAATCCTGGACAAATCCTGGGTCAGACATGTTGGAATCCTGGATCTAATCCTGAATGATCGTGGTTGTGCTGTTGTTGCTTTACCAGATCCCTCCAAGCGCTTTGGAGAGCAGAGCAGACACAACAGGCCACAGACACGTCGCAGCCACAAGACAGGCAAGCAAGAGACCGTGGAGACAACCCAACGACAGGAGGTGGATCAAGAAGACGTGTGCAGACATGGTGATCCGAATCCTGGCCAACCTGGATCAAATATATTGGAATCCTGGATTTAATCCTGAATGATCTTGGTTATGCTGTTGTGCAATGCCAGGTCAGTCGAGTACATTTGTGAGCTCTGCAGGCACGCGAGAGACCGCATACACAACCAAGCGACAGGACAGGCACGCGAGAGACCGCAGACGCAACCCAGCGAGAGGTGAGTCAAGATGGCGTGTGTAGAGATCGCGTTCCAAATCCTGGATTAATCCTGTACGAATCCTGGATGTGTGCTCCCTTTTGAATGGCAGACCACTGTCAACTAGTCTGAGCTAGAGTGCTTGCCGACAGGCCAAACCAGCCGAAGGCGAGGGGTGCTCTCGAGGCTGAGGCGTGTGCTGATGGCAGCAAGCGCGATGCGTCAAGATTTACGAGGCTCTGTTGCGACCAGTCATGTCCGACGCGACGTCATGTGCTGCTGTATGTATGTATCACATGGGAAAAGCTAAAGCAGATGCGACAGACACGCCGAGTGAGCCGGGAGCCGCAAGCTCCGGCGACGGAAGTGCTGCAGCTGCTGGCGCAGGTCCTCAAAGCGAGCCACTACCAGCACAGTCAACCCCTCGGAGAAGCCCGCGGCTGCACCCGGGCAACTCTGGTGATGCTACAGCGTCTTCTCGGAAAAGCCCCCCCCCCGCCGCTGAACCCGCTGCTACTCAACGATGAGGACGAGGAGAAGCCGCCTGCTCCCACTCAGGCCAAACCGCCCGCTTCGACACAGGCCGAGCGCGTCACGCGTGCTGTCTCAAGTCAGCACCACACGACTGTAGAGCAGGCCCGAGCAGAGAGCCTCCGCGCGGCTGGCGGCGAAGACACGACCAGCCCAAGAAGCCGGAAGAGAGCCTTGTCAAGTTCGGCAGAAGGCGACGAAGGCAGCTGTGACGTGTCTGCAGAGAAGCAGCGCATCGACAGTCCCCAGATCGCGCGCAGGACTGGCCCAGAGGGGATCTGGGTCCTGAAGGCGAATGTTCGCGTTCCGGCTCTCAAGCCAGAGCCCGACAGCTGGGCGGCGTGGACAGCGTACCTCCTCAAGTACGCGAATGAGACACACCAAGTTATTCGTGTGAACGAGGAGATAAGCTGTGCTCAGCGGAACAAGCGCCTGCCCAGCACGAAGGCGACGCTGGCTGGTGCACCGGTCACGCTGGTGCCAAATGAGTGGAGCACGTTCCAGAGAACGTATATCTGCACGCATGGCTGGAAGACCAAGGGGCGTGGGACTGGCAAACGACCGAGGCGCCACCAGTGCTACACGGAATGTCCGTCCCGTTTCATCGTTCAAGTCGTGTTGCAGGACGGTATGTGGAAGCTCGCTGTCAAGAACAGCCTGCTGCAGCACAATCACGCAATCGTCGGTGACACCTTCGGTACCTACCCGTCTTCCCGAGGTATCACGTCTGCCGAGACCAAATCTAAAGTCGACACGATAATCGCGACGGGCACGCAGCGCTTCAAGATTTACGAGTTCCTGCGAGAGAATCAGCGGCGCGTCATCAAGAGGGGCGTGGACAACATGGTGCAAGCATATCGAACCAGCGTGGCCACCAAGAACGACGACGAGGCAACCGCACGCGTGCTCGCTGATTTTGTGAGCGAGAAGGACGGGTGTATGGTGACTATTGACGAGACGGACGAGAGAGAGAGCGGCGTCATTTCAATGACTACCAAGCACATGCGAGAGATGTACTCCCGCTTCTCCGAGCTTCTCCTGGTCGACTGTACGCACAAGACAAATCTGTGCGTCCAGGATTCGTCCAGGATTTGTCCAGGATTTGTCCAGGTCTGGTCCAGGATCTGACTTTGTGTGGTGAGTTGTTGTTGTGTCGTAGCCACAAGTACCATCTCTGCACCTCTATGGTGATGGACGAGTTTGGTGAGGGTCAAGTGGTGCAACAGTCACTGCTGGAAACCAACGGCGACTGGCACCTGGATAAGGCGCTCGAGCACTTCACGCGCGCCCACCCGGACAGGTTCAAGCTGTTGCGCGTCATCATCGTGGACAAGGACCTCCAAGAGATTCGGGTGCTACAGAAGCAGTCCCAAAAGCACGCATCCTGATTTGCGTGTTCCACGTCATCAAGTACTTGAAGCTGGCAAGCCGCAAGCCTGAGTACGGGAAGATCTCGACCGAGGACCATGCGGTGCTGGACCACATCGTGCACGGCATGGTGTACGCGCATTCGCCAGACGAGTACGAGTCAAAGCGGGCGGAGCTGGAGTCGACGTGCGACAGGCTGGGGTTCGGCTCTTTCTACGACTACTTCAAAAAGAACTGGGACTTGCGCCAGGACATGTGGGTAATGCACTGCAGAGCGAAGTTCCCCTATTTCCGCAACCACACGAGCAAACGCCTTGAGAACTTTTTCGGCAAGTTCAAGGACGGCGTCAGCAACACGACGAGCATGGCGAAGTGCATCTCCACCATCATCGCGACGGCACGCAAACGCGAGAACGATTACGCGTACCGCAAGCTGCGCGTCGACCGCTTTGCCAACCGCAACTACGACGAGGAGATGAGTCAGGTGTTGCAGTTCATGACTCACTTCGTGGCGGAGCAGATCGAGCCAGAGTACGCCGCGGCTGCGCTCAAGTTCGCGTCCTACGAGTACAAGGTGGACGAGCCGGGTCAAGTCGTCGTCGTCAAGGGTCAGCATCAACAGCACAAGGTCAGCATGCTCGACTGGACCTGCAGCTGCGCTTTCTCCGCGTCGATGCGCCAGCCATGCAGACGCGCGATGGCGTTCCCGAAGCACCAGGGGGCGGAACAGTCATCCCGCTTGGACGCATCGACGCAAGGTACAGAGTGTAATTGAATGACCCAGGACTGTGCCAGATCGTGTTCAGGACTGTGCCAGGATTGCATACATGACTGGCTGATCCCGCCCAGGTCTGGACCAGGACTGTCCCAGGGCTGTGCCAGGGCTTACCAATGATTGTTTGTCTAGGCTCTCTAGGTGGGTTCGGAGTGTCGACGATCTTGCAGCTGTGCGCGTTGTCAAGTACCATAAGAGCGAGAAGCCCCCAGTCAGCTCGAAGTCACCGACTCGGTCAGTCTCAGAGAAGTTCAACGAGGCGTTGCGCGTCACGCGAACCGTCTCGTCAGAGTTGACCGACATCGAGGAGTTCGACGAGTACCTGACGTCCGTTGTCAACTAGTGGCGGAACGTGCGGCAGCGCAAGCGCGTGCGCGTACTGTTTCCTGATACGACCGAAGCCAGCGACGTCGAGGCTCCAAGCCAGCTCTCTCAGGCACACAGCCTGTACTCAGACGAAATCGGCAACGTCGTCATGGTCGGAACAAACGACGTCGTAATCACAAGGCTGCATGTGATCGACTCAACATCACAGACAGGCGCGACCGACTCGGCAGGGCAACACAAATACATCGCTGCGATAGAGAGCGCCAAAGAGGAGAAGATGGTCGCAGAGGACGTTAAGCGAGCGGGGATGTTCAAGCGAGCAGTAGAAACGAGGCGACGACGAATCCTCGACCAGACCCGGGCGAGTCCTGTGCGGATCCTGGACCCGCTCGAGATCTGTCTGTCGCTGGCGGAGCACCCCAGCACAGCGTGAGCACGTCATCGGCTGCGACTAGCGAACCCCAGCATCGCGCTTGGTCGGACGACTTCGAGTCGCCGCACGCGATGCCCATCACGCTAAACCCGAAGGCAAAAAAGACGGGGCGGCCGCACCTCGACAAGAAGGCTCAAGCGAGCGAGGAAAAGCAAGATCGCGCCGTCTTTAACGCGTCGGCAGCTGCCAGAAAGAACTCGGCGTTGTCGATTTCCGCGACGTCGCTGACTCTCTCGACCGCGAGTGACCATCGCTCCCGACCACGCTCAAGCGCCGCTAGACCACCACCACCAAGTACGCCGACCGCGACAAGAAGAAGCCGCGGTACTTGCGACTACGCGCGCCGATGCTTAACAAGGACACTTTCTACCTCCTGCCAAAGCGACTGCTGGATGCCAGCTTCGCAAAGTTCCCTCTGGCGAACGTACAGTCCGAGGCAATCAGCGTGTTGTGGAGTCATAGCCAGACCGACGCGAGTCAGGGCGACGCGAGCCAAGCTGCACCAACTATGACCGAGGTCATGACAATCTTGAGCGTCGGGCAGTTCTCGCGCGCGCAGATTGAGACGATGCGGCGGATTGAAGTTCTACGCGATATGTGCGCAGACGGGCTGGCTCTTTGCAAGTGGTTGAACCTCGTGGTGGCGGTGTCGGCGCATGTCGATCTCCAGTCCAGTGTTCATACATGTTCGGACCAGATCGAGTCCATGCACCCGACCGATCGCGTTCCAGGATTCGAGTACGACCACCTATGATATAGCGGGCGTGTAGCTTTACCACTAGCACAACACCCGGTCTGTTGGTACAAGAGGAGTGTATCCAGACATGGCTTTTGCTC